>JAODAL010006512.1:0-132892 GCA_025379985.1 Phyllomedusa bahiana | reverse complement strand
TCTTTATCCCATATACCATTCTCCAAATGCCATCCTAACCTTGTGGGAATCAGTGCCTGTATCTATGGCTTGATGTAAAGACTCCTTGCAGATGTCAGCAAAATACTTCCCCCTTCATTGACCACAAAGTTAATTAAAAATGTTTGTCTCTGCTGTCTGCAGTAAGTGATGATCTGCTGCTAAATTTGTTTTAAGCAAGGCTTAAAATTTTAGAAAACTCTGCAACTCATGTCTGTGTATAAGCAATGCTTTCATCGCAAGGTATATTTTATATTTATTGGGTAATATATTATACCTTTGTACAGTGTATAAACAGAATGCACGGATGTGATGGAAATATCCATGTCATTTTTAATTACTGCAGCACAGATTGCTAAATATGTGATACTTGTACCCGAGGGGTATCATGTACAAATTTATGGACGGTATCAACCTTGCATATTTATTTTCATTATCTGACTTAATAAACATAAATGTAAATGTCATTAAACTTTACTCTTTCTTAGGCTAGGTTCACACGGCTTATTTGCAGGGCGTAATTCTACCCTGCAATTACACCGTGTGGACAGGGGTGGGGCAGAGGGGGGGTTGTGGGCCCAGCACTGCCGCCCATAGACTTTCATTACCAGCGGCGCGTATACGTCGTTGGTAATTCACATGTCCCTTATCTCCTCCCTCGGCGTATTCGTGGAGCAGGGAGAGGAGACGTAATCCATAGTTCTCTATGAGAACTGTGGATTACCGTAATGACTGGGA
Organism: Phyllomedusa bahiana; assembly: GCA_025379985.1. Lineage (NCBI taxonomy): Eukaryota > Metazoa > Chordata > Amphibia > Anura > Hylidae > Phyllomedusa > Phyllomedusa bahiana. The sequence continues at coordinate 132,136 of JAODAL010006512.1, read as the reverse complement.
CGTATTCCAGCCGTATTTTGCGCACTGCAGCGCGTAATTACGGACTGAAATACGTCCAATTTTAAGCCGTGTGAACATAGCCTTATTTGTTAGGAATTACTTCTAACTCCCTAGTGCTTTGTCTTCCAACCAAGGTTCCCTAAAACTTGGTCAGGGGATCCCCAGAAGATAACATTAAGAACTGTTACTTTTATAGTAGGAACCAACTACTTTCATCATGCCCAAAGAATCATCAAAGCAGCCATCAAATTTAGTGCACAGTATAAAGGAGGTTAAGAATTTTAAAATACTTGGACTCCCCTGTACTACTTTGTGTTAGGTAGGAAGGTAGGTGGTTCCCAGAAGTGACAAGGGTTTCCTTCCTTGGTAATAAGATTGGAAATCACTTGCCTAATGTATTTTGCCATTGCCTGTTTCTTTCTACTTTTATTTACCAGCAACCAAATCTGAAAAAGTCTTGCGAAAAGAAAAGAAATCATAATATCACAGTTCTGCATGATTCATTTTTTTACCTATTTGTCTATAGCAAATCTGCAAGAGGTGTAGTGACAGAATTATGTAAAGGCATTTTCTCATCCTTCCGTTCTACAAATGGCACAGATACTGATCCCACATGGAGAAAACAAAGGTAAGCATAATGGAGTAAATGAGAATCTAGACATGGGCCTAATCTCATAAACTTTGTATTAAAGATATTTCTCTTCCAAATGTATTTAGTGCTTGCTAAAATAAAACCAAACATCACCATAGTAATGCCACAGGAGTCCAGGACTATCTTAACAGGATTATGGGCCTCCAGGCAAACCTGTGAAAAGGTTCCTGACCAAGCACATGACGTCAAATGAGACCACACTTCTAACAACGCAAAAATATGACACCACATCAAGGCACATCTCTAGCCATCCTTAAGCACTCCAAATCATGCCTAGTTTACTCACGCAGTCCTGCACCAAACAGTGGATCTTTTTAATCAGTATGGGGTATAGCTGGGACCTTCATGCCATTGAAAGTTTTTAAGGCCTGGAAAGGCACTGAGAGAAGTGAGGTTGTTTAGCATAGGTCCCCATCTGGACTAGGGTGATGTCACCTTGCTGTTGGTATATGGGCCCTCAAAGTTTTGGTCACAAATGTGCACTAAGAGCCTCCTAGTTTCAAATATTTTTTGGCAGTTGAAATGCTCTTTGAAATAGTTCAGATATTCAGTTTTTATCTGTCTCTTGTTGTCTGCACGGTGCTGCTGGTTTGTTTCTGTGTGTTTGCAGAGAAATTGAGCTGTCAGGGTCTATAAAGATGTGCTTATTTAAAATAATACATTTTATATAAATATATTGAAATAACTATAAGACAATTTTCTATGTATGATACTTCTAAACCAGACCTACAAAGTTTGGCAGGAGATGAGGGCCAAAACCACCCAGAAACACCCTTGTATTGACCGGGAACGCCCACAGAACACCCATGAAGACTCACAAACCAGTTATGAAAGCTCCCAAACTGAACAAGAACTCCCATTTTAGGTGATGTTATCACAAGCGCCAGCCCTTTTCCAGTCCAGTTTTCGGGCTACAGGCAGCCCGCAGGCTATATGTTGTGCATATCTTGATCCCTGGTCTCTTCTGTATGTTGGTGCATTCTAGTCATATCGTCACTGAAAAATAACCTGGTTAAAACTTTTAATATTTAATACGACAACCCGTCTCTTCTCCTAGTTCCAACTAATATACATAACAACAATAAATGACAGCATATAGGCATCAAACAGTTAACAAAAAACATTTAGTTATTTTAAACATCAAAATTCCTTAATATATCTCATAGATTTCTTACTCACAGCACCATCCAATCTATAGGGGTCACTGTTCAAAGCGATTGCTCCATAGTTCTAAATACTAAACTAATATTTCTCTCCCAAGAGCCAAAAACCATATATATAATGCCTTGGTGATGAAGGGTAGAGAATGGTCATTACTAATAGAGTTTAAAAAATTTCTCTGGCTCTACCTATACAGCAGGGATACCACCCTGGAAAGGGTGACCCCACTCTAGATGGCTACCCTTACACTAATATTAACTGATAGATACCGAAATCCCGATGTGTTTCCCCATTAACCAATGGTTCATCAGGGTAAAAAAATAATTAAATGCTGTATATACACATCACAAAAATCGAATATGTTAAAAACTGGTGACCAGCGTGCAATACACAGCTCTATAATGTCACCGATGGCTGTATGGTCTAATTTAATTCACCCAGAACTACCCATTAGGATGTATCTTCATATATACCTGTCTCAGCACCTGTTAATCGTTACCGCGTAATGGAAATAGCCGAACCAGAAGTGACGTACAACCAGTTCGGACACACACCAGAAGTGACATTAAACCAGTTGGAACTCATACATGCGCTCCATTGGTACAGTCACTGCACATGCCCAGGAAATAGGTATCAAAACAGAGCGCAATATAGCATAGTCAACATCGAAATATGGGACAAAAAATGACACTAATCAAATGCAAGTACCAGCATTAATGTGGTCCACGTATAAACATCCACATGAACCAAGTTCGGGCAAATCCTTCCGACACAAAATGACAGTGCATTCCAATAGCATTATATATAAATCAAGGAATGCAAACTGAATTCCCAGGATCAACTGTGACAATGTATATAAACAGGAAAAACCAGTCTGATACTGGTATAGGTGAATGTTGGTTAAACAAATAATCAGAAAGAATAAACCAAAGGATAATAGATTGTATTAGTAATGGTACCATAAGAAATGCATACCTTAGAGTCAATCAATTAAAAGTAACTCAAAACTATACATATCCTTTATATAAGTACACATCCATGAACGATCTAGTAAGGACAAAAGATAAATATAAAAATGTGTCAAAACAAATAACTATAAGTCATGTTCATCAAAATATCCCTGGTAGGATTTATGTGATTATTAAAGACCCGATATTGACAGCTTAGTATTTATGTCAGATAAAACATGAAAATGTCAGCCTCTCATTCAGGCCATCTGGATAACCAAATCTTAGACAATAGATCCATTGGGCCTCCTTTCGTAAAAGACGCTTGTCAAATTGTCCCTGATGAGGAGATGGACGCACAGTTTCAATGATAGTAAAAGACAAATCTTTAGTATCCCCCTCATGCCTTTCCCACATATGACGGACCAAAGATGTATCTCTCTGTTGGTTAATGTCTCCCATATGCTCCAAAATTCGTCTGCTGTATTCACACTTGGTCTCTCCAACGTAATCTAAGGGACAGGAGCATTTGGCAAAATACACCACCCCTCTACTTTTGTAATTTGCAAAGTCTCAAACCTTAAAATATGTACCCACTTATGCACTCTTGAAATCTTTAGTTTTGCTAATCAGTGGACAAGCTTTAAAGGTACCGCAACGAAACATGCCTACTGGTTGTCTGTCTAACCATATCTCATTCCCTTTCGGAGATGTGTAATGACCCATAGAATGGCCACCCATAGAATGGCCACGCCAAAATGTAATAGATGGCAAATCAGGCACAAGTTTAGATATTTCAGGATCTGTTTTTAAAATACCCCAATGTCTTTTTAGTATCTTCCTAAAATTTTCCAACTGGTTATCAAATGTGGTCACTAATCTAATAGTCTCACCCACATTGTCATTCTTTTTAGGAGTAAGCAATGTTGTCCTCTCTCTCTCGCTCTCTCTCGAAAGAGAGAGAGAAAGAGAGCATACTGATAAGTGTTCTACAATATATCGTTGGGAAACCCTTTGGCCCTGAATCTCTCCCTCAATTACTGTGTCTCCAATCTATACTTCTCAGTTGTTGAACAGCTCCTTCACACTCGATTGAACTGTCCCTTAGGTATTCCTTTCTTAAGGGGTATTGGGTGAAAACTCTTCCAATGTAATAGGTTGTTAGTTGCTGTGCTGTTTTCTAAATATCCTTGAACATAAAGAACCATCATCCTTTTTACATATAGTGACAGCCAAAAAATTAAGCATATTGCCCCCTATTTCATAGGTGAAATGTAGCCTCAATGAGTTAGTATTCAATTGTGCCAAGAATGTCGTAAAGGAATCTATGGTTCCTGACCATACCACCATGATATTGATCTAAAGAGTCCAAAGTAAAATGTTAGTTAGCCAGATTTTGTTATGGTCAGAAAACAAAAGACAAGAGTCTCTCTCTCTCTTCACTTCTACATATAGCTTTTTCTTCAACTTAACCCACAAGTGTTAGATTGGGTTGAGGTTTGGAGACCTCTTGGCATATGCTTCAGGTTGTTATCCTGCTGGAACACTATGTTGTCCTTTTCATACCCATAGTACTCGAGTGTATGAAATAACTCATCTAGTAGGATACTAACATATAGCTCAGCATTGAGACCAAGTATCCAACATCTTTGGCTGTGAAACAACTCCATATCATCAGGCTTCCTCCACCGAATTTGAAAATTCCTTTAATCTCTTGATCTATTATGTTAGCCCCCTTTACCCTTGATTCTTCCAGACCCATTTGCATCCATCAGAGCCAGTCTATTGACTTTTATCTCATTGCTCCAAATCACCCATTTCAAATCTTATACTGTCTACTTTTTGTACTTTTTTGGGCCAACAGTGCAGACTTGTGTAATGCGCATCAAAGGGTGCTTGCATGGACGATTGTGATCTCACTATTACGAAGCATATGAGCCACCTCCACTGCTGTGTTTGTCACGCCAAAACTGATAGACCTTGTGATGAGCCGACTTGTTGACTCCGTTATTTTGCCTTGATGTCCACCTCTTGGCTTAGACATGGATGGTTGTACTTCATTTTAAATTCTTTCAATTGTCATAGCACTCCCATGATACAGTTTGGAAATTTTCTCACCCAAGAGACCACTATTGATGAGCTATATGATGCTGTTTCTCTTTCCTCAAGAAATCTTCTTCATGACTGCTCTTAGATTCGAACCAATGACCTTTCACTTGGGAATCAACCAAGTAGCACACTGAGCTGTTAAGGAATGTGAGAACAGGATGCAATTTGTAGTACATAACAAAAAGATCACCACCAGGAGTAAAACTGTAACAATGCAGTTACATGACAAGAATCTGCATAACTAAGTATATGCTAAGTGGTCCCCAAGATAGATTGATTATAAAATGATGGTAGTCTCATGTTAAAAAATGTAGTGGATGGTGAGATATGAAGCCTGAAAGTCAACACTGCCATCAACACACACCACAAAAAATGCACCCTCATTCAGGAAGTACAAAAAAGTTAATAGATGCATAAAATTGCACCTCGACGCAAATTTCCAAAATAGAAAATGTTTTGATTTTTTTTTCAGCACTATAACAAAATAAAAACCCTACATATTTGTTATTGCCGGGATCGTATTAGCCTGCAGAATATGGAGAACACATCATTTATTTCGAAGAGTGAACAGCCTAAAAGCAAAAGCCCCACAAACATGGCGGAAATACGTTTTATTCACATTTTGCCCAACTTAGATATATTTTTATGTTTCCAAGTATATTCTATGCTACGGGGAATGATACTATTAGACCGTAAACATTGTCCCGTAAAATAAAAGCCCTCATATGTCTATACAGATGGAAAAATAACAAAATTATAACTCTTGGAAGACGGGGAGGAAAATATGAACGTGTCGACCAAAAACAAATGGTTAAAAGGGTTAAATAACTTGCAAATCCAACCAACAATTGATATTTATAGATAGGTCAGAAGATATATCTGTTGGTCTAAAGGTACAATGCTTTTAACAGCTATATAATAAAATCACATTGGGTAAAAAGAGTAATTCTCCAGGATGCCATTAGAAGTACTGTACATTGTGTTTCCAGCACTGCTGGTCCATTAATGACACATTCTTGGAAACCATTGCAACCTTGGATGACAAACAATGTGCAGAATCAGTTAATTTGAGCCAGTCCTCCACAGGAACTTAACAAAGTCATTAAGGATTTCCAGCCAAGTAAAACTCATTGATCCCAGTGGTCACTAAAGTCCCTCTATAAACTGTTTCCTGTGATTTAACATGAACAATTCCAACGTGAAATTTACAAATGGTCTAATCTGACAGTGTAATATAATATTTTTCTGTTGACGCATTCCAGCTGCACAAAGACTGCTACCCTTCACATCAGTCCCTGTCCTAATGGGCTTCTCAGCTGAGTTTCCCAATTTTAGACAGAAACACTAGGGTCAATATGGTAGCACGCCTACTAACCTATGTACATGTTATTGTAGTGGAGAAGGAAACTGTGTTTTTTGTATGTTTTCTTCAGGTACTACAAAGACAACATACAAACTTCACATAAATGTTGTTTTGGTTGGATTTAAGCCTTAGTTGTGTAAGACAATAAATAACACTCCTTGATTATAACTAAGATTTACTGCACAAGTTACTGAAATACATCACTTTACTAAATGTGTAAAACAGAAGACAGGTGTTTCCACATCTTTTTACTGTCCTTGACAATGTTTCACAGGGATTGTTTTATTACAACAGATAGGTGTTTCACGTTGTGACAAAGGATTTCAAGCTTATTGTGTAGGTGAATTTAAGGCTATGTCTACACTACACAGAAAAACGTCAGTTTTTTCAGCATTTTTTCATTTTTTAAAAACACTGGAAAAACGACTGTAATCATTTTCCATAGACTCTAATGCACAGGTGTCAAACACAAGGCCGCGGGCCACATCCGGCCCGCGGCCTTGTGTTTTCCGGCCCGCAATCTCCCTGACTCTGCACAGCTGTTTTAGCACAGCCGCGCGGAGTCAGTCAGCTAGTACAGGGAGAAGGCAGGAGGGATCGTTTCCCTCCCACCTTCTCCGTTTGTATGTACTGTTCTCGGTGAGCGCTGTACATACGGCATCGCAGGGGGCGTGACGCGCCGCTTTGCTCACGCCCCCTGTGACGCTGGGTCTCCTTGGTCGGCAGCTTCTGCCGCTGAGGAGATCTCTGGGAGCTGCGTGCGGGCGTAAGCGGCGTGACGTCACGCTGCTTACACCGTACACCAGCTCCAGGACCAGACCGCGCCGCGCCCCGCTGCCCTTCCACCAGGTAAGTAGTTTTTATTTTATTTTATAATCATTAGGGGGGGGCTGTGGGGCATGTATATGGCTACTAGGGCGGCTGTGGGGCATGTATATGGCTACTGGGGCGGCTGTGGGGCATGTATATGGCTACTGGGGCGGCTGTGGGGCATGTATATGGCTACTGGGGCGGCTGTGGGGCATCTATATGGCTATTGGGTGGGCTGTGGGGCATCTATATGGCTACTGGGGGGCTGGGGGGCATCTATATGGCATCTATATGGCTACTGGGGGGTCTATGGGGCATCTGTCTGGCTACTGGGGGGGCTATGGGGCATCTGCCTGGCTACTGGGGGGGGGGGGCTATTGGGCATCTGCCTGGCTACTGGGGGGGCTATGGGGCATCTGCCTGGCTACTGGGGGGCTATATGGGGCATCTATATGGCTACTGGGGGGCTATATGGGGCATCTATATGGCTACTGGGGCGGCTATGGGGCATCTATATGGCTACTGGGGGGGCTATGGGGCATGTATATGGCTACTGGGGCGGCTATGGGGCATGTACCTGGCTACAGGGGGACTATGTGGGGCATGTACCTGGCTACAGGGGGGCCATGTGGGGCATGTACCTGGCTACAGGGGGGCCATGTGGGGCATGTACCTGGCTACAGGGGGGCCATGTGGGGCATGTACCTGGCTACAGGGGGCATGTACCTGGCTACAGGGGCTATGTGGGGCATGTCCCTGGCTACAGGGGGCTATGTGGGGCATGTACCTGGCTACAGGGGGCTATGTGGGGCATGTACCTGGCTACAGGGGGCTATGTGGGGCTTGTACCTGGCTACAGGGGGGCTATGTGGGGCATCTCACCTGGCTACAGGGGGGCTATATGGGGCATATTACCTGGCTGCAGGAGGCATATTACTACCTGGCTACAGTGGGGAAAATACCTATCTACCTACATGGGCAGATATACCTGTCATCTACAGGGGGCTTTATACCCACTTATCTACCTACAAGTGTCATATGTACCTATCTACCTATGGAGGGGGTAATATATTCTTCCTGGTTCCCCTCAAAGGGCTAATTATAATAGCAATACTGTACAAATGTAACAGTTAGGCCGTGTTCACACGGCTTATTCAAGCCGTAATTGCGAGCCGGATTGCGCTCGCAATTCCGGCTTGAATAAGGGGCGGGGGCGGCACGGGGGCACTGCCCGCCGGCCCCCTAGACTTGCATTATCCACGGAGCGTATTGCGCCTGGATAATGTGCAGGTGACTTTCTCCCCGCCCAGCGGATTCGCCGAGCGGGGAGAAGCGACGGAATCCACTGTTCTCTATGAGAACGGTGGATTACCGTATTTACTGCGACGGATTGGAGCCGTACTGCAGCGCAAATCTGGAGACGTTTATAGAGTTCTAAAATTGTCGGCCTTTTAAGGTATGCCGTGAGGCTGATGTGGCCCCCGGTGAAAACGAGTTTGACACCCCTGCTCTAATGTAAAACCCTCCTGCTGTCTACACTGAGCTTTTTTCTGTTCGTTTTTTTTACTGGTCATATTTTGCAACATGCTCTAAAAAGCGCCAGAGCCAGGCAGAAAATTTACTACAGGAGTCTATGGAAAGCGGCGGACGTCTTTTGGCGCGTTTTTTTGCGCGTTTTCGCGGCGTTTTTTTGCAGCAATTTTTCAATGAAAACCCTCCCAGGAGACCCAAGTCCCGCCTATAGTGGGTGTTAATAAAGGTTATACCTAATCAAATTTACATACAAGTGTCTGATGTGTCCTTTTTTGTACCTTTTGTAATAAAATGATCATGCTTTTCCGCTAACGATTTTTGCGCAATTCATATATTTTTCACTAAAAATACGTTTTTTATGGATTTTGGCGTCAGAATCCATTTTTTTGCGGATATTGGTGCCAAAATCCTTTTCTTAACATATTTTAACGCTAATAAAGTTATCTCGCTTCTGACGCCAAAAATAAGTTTTTTACGAATTTTGCCGCAAGAATCCGTTTTTTTTTTTACAGATTTAGGTGCTAAAATCCTTTTCTTAACATATTTTGGCGTTAATAAAGTTATCTCGCCTCCGACACAAAAAATACGTTTTTTTATGGATTTTGGTGCTAAAATCCTTTTCTTAACATATTTTGGTGCTAATAAAGTTATCTCGCTTCTGACGGCAAAAATACGGGGTTTTTTTACGAATTTTGGCGCCAGAATCCGTTTGTTTACAGATTTTGGTGTTAAAATCATTTTCTTTACAGATTTTGGCGCTTATAAAGTCATCTCACTTCTGACGCCAAAAATACGTTTTTTTATGGATTTTGGCGCCAGAATCCATTTTTTATGGATTTTGGCGGCAGAATCCCTTTTTTTATGGATTTTGGCGCTAAAATCCGTTTATTAACATATTTTGGTGCTGATAAAGTTATCTCGCTTCTGGCGCTAAAAATACATTTTTACGAATTTTGATGCCAGAATCCGTTTTTTTTTACGGATTTTGGCACTAAAATCCTTTACTGAACATATTTTGGCGCTAATAAAGTTATCTCGCTTCTGGCGCTAAAAATACGGTTTTTACGGATTTCGGCGCCAGAATCCGTTTTTTTACAGATTTTGGTACTAAAATGCTTTACTGAACACATTTTGGCGCTAATAAAGTTATCTCGCTTCTGGCGCTAAAAATACGTTTTTTACAGATTTCAGCACCAGAATCTGTTTTTTTAGGGATTTCGGCACTAAGAATCCTTATCAATATTTTTGGCACTAATAAAGTTATCTCACTTCTGGCACTAAAAATACGTTTTTTACAGATTTCGGCGCCAGAATCCGTCTTTTTACGGATTTCGGCACTAAGATCAATATCTTTAAAAATGTTGGCGCTAATAAAGTGATTTCGCTTCTGACACTAAAAATAGGTTTTTTTTACGGAATTTGGCGCAAGAATGCGGTTTTTTCGGATTTTGTCATTAAAATCCTTTTCTTTACAGATTTTGACGCTAATACAGTTATCTTGCTGTATGCAAAGATAATGTGGGCTTTTGTGGATTTTGGTGCAAGAATCTGGTGCAAAATTTAATAAAGTAGTAGCACGCAGCAGCAGCACACAAAGGACAATGTGCTCACGATGGCTACAGTGATCTAAAGGAAGTGGCTACTTAACATGTTAACTCCACCTGTAGGGTGTAGTTTACATCCTATGGCTTAATTTGTGCATACATTAAAAAGCAGAGCAAAGACGCTTCAAAAAACGCAGCCCTCAGTATCCTCCCACTCTTATAAGTTATTCAAATTCAGTTTTGGCCAGGATGATGCCAAGAACATTTCCTGATCCTGGTAAAAAAAAAAAAAGTCCAAGAATGTATTATGTATTACAAGTGAAAAAGTATAATTGGTGTGTAAACATGATAATGTACAGCAACATGGCCTTACCAGCTCAGGTAGACAAGGGATAAACCTACAATGCAGCATTTACTTATGCAGAGGGGTTACATTGTATTTAACATTTTATTTAGTTTTTCTTCCCCTTTCTTGTTTCATTTTTGTGTTTTTTTTAGGATTATTTTGTTGTTTTTGTATTTTTATTTAGTTCTGTTTGCACATTAGACACCTAATATTCAGTGTAGTAATGTATATTTTGGTGACATGTGTCTTTTGGTATCATGTTAGTATGGGGACTTTGTTTTATTAGGCACCATTATCCAATATGTTCTGATATACTTACCTAGCATCTTGGGTTCAACTTTGTTATATTTAATTATAGGATATCATTCATTTATTATTTATGCTAAACGTATGAATATTGTTTCTGGTTATTGTGGACCTCAGCTCCAGTCCCAGGTACATGCGCAGGCTTGATTTAGGTTTGCCAGTTCTTGCATCCCTTGCACTTTCGCGCATGATTGGAAGTCGCTGTACTCCGGCCATTCCATGGTGCGCAGGATGGGAGCGGATATGCCCTTAATGTGGTAAGTCTCCAAACATATCATTGGCCATTTGTTTAAACAGAAAGAGCAAACGATGTCTGCTCGAAACACATGAGCAGGAACTATAGTGTGTCTTTACATTTTGCCGCCCACTGCACTGCACGATGCTCAATGTTTTTATGTGAGTATATCAATAAATAATTTTTTGTAGTTTTAATAAGAATCTTTGCTGCTGTGCTGGAAAAATCCTTTTTGTTCTATACTGCTATGACTTTTGTCTCATGAGACAGGTTTCCGAGCATATGCATATGAAGAGAGGAGCTGGCAAACTGTAAATAAACCTACAAACCAATAGAATTATGAATTTGGCTGTGGATACCTAACACTGTGTTGGATCTACACTGCACCATTATTAAAACTCATTTCTGTTAAATCTAATCTTTTACATTATCTTCTTTCATTCACATGGCATGGCACCAAATAAAAAAAGGAGTGGGAATTATGGAATGTGGTTGAAAAACTAGCAAAATTAGGTTTTATCTGTCACTGTTTTACGAACTCCAAAGAATTCTACTTTGTATTACTGTATATAGGATTTGGCTACCACAAGTTTTTGGAGGTGAACTTCTAGATGTGTTTAGAGAATGCTTTGACTAATCACATTTACTGTTGTTCAGAAGTGAATGTGAAGTCATTCCAACAAACCATTAGTTTCTCAATATGAAGGCAAGTTATTACAAGAGTAGTCCAGAGTTTCGAATAGGGCATGCTTTTCTACAAAAACACACCAGTCTTGTCAAGTCAACAGAGCTCAGCTGGAAAACTCAACACATCCAATAGACAAGCGTAGTGCTGGAAAAAATGCAACTTCTTTATGTTGGATGGTGCTGGAGCAATCATTTCACATAAATATTGTTTATTTGCATAAAATCACAACATTTCAGAAGCACCTCCACTTATGTTTAAAGCCAACTCTTCCACCCAAAGTTTAAAAGTGATGGTGGGAGACACAGATCAGTCAGAGCTGTTATTGGGGATTCTGCACATTTTCATACTCTATTGGTCATCTGGCTCTTCCTGCTGTAGCTTAAGACATACAGATATACAGTTGTGCTCAAAAGATTACATACCCCGGTAGAATTTTTGCTTTCTTGGTCTTTTTACAGAGAATATGAATGATTACACAAAAACTTTTTTGCGCTCATGGTTAGTGGTTGGGTGAAGCCATGTATTATCAAACTCTTGTGTTTTCTCTCTTTAAATCATAATGTCAACCAAAAACAGCCAAATGACCCTGATCAAAAGTTTACATACCCCTGGTGATTTTTTGCACAGAAGTTGACACAAATGGGTTTGAATGGCTACTAAAAGTAACATCCTCACCTGTGACCCGTTTGCTTGTAATCAGTGTGTGTGCATAAAAGCTGAGTGAGTTTCTGGGATCCAGGTAGACTCTTGCCTCTTTCATCCAGCCACTGACATTGCTGGATTGTTAGTCATGGGGAAAGCAAAAGAATTGTCAACGGATCTACGGGAAAAGGTAGTTGAACTGTATAAAGCAGTAAAGGGATACAAAAAGATATCCAAGGAATTGATAATGTCAGTCAGCAGTGTTCAAACTGTGATTAATAAATGGAAAATCAGGGGCTCTGTAAAAAACCAAACCACAGTCAGGTAGACCAACAACAATTTCGGCCACAACTGCCAGGAAAATTGTTCAGGAAGCAAAGAAAAGCCCACAAATAACATCAGCTGAAATATAGGACTCTCTGAAAACTAGGGGTGTGGCTGTTTCAAGATGCACAATAAGGAGGCACTTGAAGAAACACAGGCTGCATGCTCGAGTCGCCAGTGGAAAGCCATTACTGCGCAAATGCCACAAAGTATCTCGCCTACAATACGCCAAACAGCACAGATGTCATGGCGGCCGCGGGCCCCGCTGCCCCTGCGGCTGTTCCCCTGCCTGCTGGGGGTCCGGCGTGGGCATCGTGGGCACCCGCGACCAACCCCGTCCCCACGCCGGCTCTCTTACCTGGCCGCGCTCCGGTGCACACCGCTCCTGTCCGTCCCGGCCGTCGTGCGCATGCCCGCCCCCTAACGCGCGCGCGCGACGGCTGGTCTAGATTTAAAGGGCCAGTGTCCCGGTAATTGGCTTATTGCCAGACACTGGTCCTATATAAGGGTTATGCCCCCAGCACTCGCTGCCAGATCGTTGGTGTGCATTAGTGAGCTTAGAGTGTCTCTAGTGTCCGTATTGATTACCAGTGTACCAGTCCACCGAACCCTTACAACAGAGACAAGCCTCAAAACTTCTGGAACAAGGTAATTTGGAGTGATGAGTCCCCAACTACGCCTTGGATTACAATTCTGTACCATGCAGTACCCCGGCCGCCACCGCAAGCAAGTAGTCGGGGGGTAACGACCTGGTAGCCTCACGGGCCCCAAAGAAGTCCATCCCGCTTTGAGGGGCTGGTGAAAACCGGGGGGGGCTACTTAGATTCCGTTCCTGGCGTGGCTTAACTTATCGTTTTGCGGTGGTCCACAAAACCCACCACCCTTACAGTACGATCGGGCCCGGGATTCGCCAGGGTCCTCTGCCTGAACCCCGGGGAAATTTTTTGAAGGGCCCGTCGCCCGCAGAGTCGGGGGTTTTATCGACCGGGGTCCGCGGCCATGATGCAAAACCCTTGGGCTCGCCTACCTCCCCTTTCCCGCTGCCCCGTCCCCCCTGCCCCCTGTTGCCCCTGGGGGCCTGGCCCTTCCCTGCTCCTGTAGGGGGACCTTCTCTGATCTGCCGCTTCCCTCCATATGATGGAGACCTCAAAAAGTCAGAGGCTTCATCGTAAATGCCCCTCCAATCGAGAGGGCTGGGACATCTTTCCCTACTGAGCGGGCTAAAAGTGGCCTCATTTTTAGCCTTTCCTATCGGGCGAAGTTTGGGCCTGGGCCACTCCGTTGTGGGCCCGTGGGATCCTGACGGCTAATCTAAACCTTCCCCCAGGGATTCCAAAACTGTCTTTGGGAGCCTGGTCGCACCTCCTCTGCTGCCCACCCTGCTCCATCTCCGTCGGGCGACTCCACGTGGGACAGTACGGTGCGTTCCGCCCCTTTTGCTCGGACTTGGACGGGAAAACAAGGGGGCTTTGGTGGAAACGTTCTGGAAAAGGTCTCTCGGGAGCTTTAAAAAGGAGCTGGGGTCGGGACCTGCCTTCTCGCTGGACGAATTGATTCGGTTGGGCCACCCGGATCGAAAAACCCGCTTTGTGAAAGAAAACAAGAGCCCCGCCCCAAAGCAAGCCTACTCGACCAGCCGGCTCCCTCGCTTAGCTCCTGTCCCCAACGCCCCCCATTCCTCCGCCAACGGTTCATGAGGATGAGCGGCAGGGGAAAAAGGGTTTTTTGCCCCCAGGAGGAAGCTCACAGCGACGTCTGAGGCAGTTTTTGCTTCTACTTGGCGGTTCGGCCAATTAGGGGGGGATTCCGGTTTCCCCCCGGGGGAAACTCCCGCCCCTAGGGCTCGCAGGGAGGCACCCTAGGTGTCAGAGCGGCTTCCCCCCGTTGACCATTTGTTTTTGTGGATTTTTCCCCCAGACAGCACCTTTCAGGCCCCCCCCTTTCCCTGGCCCCGGGGTCCGCTGGTAATTTTTATCAGCCACGCGCTGGTGTCTCAGTACCGGCTTCCAGTGACCCCCTGCAGAAACCCATTTTTGTCTCCCCTTTCAGGGCGAATGCCTCAAGGATCCCTTTTGGGTTTTCTGCATCCCCCCCCTCACCCTGGGATCGGGGCATACTTGGAAAAGTTGAAACTACTCTACTCCTCATTCCCTCTTCTGGTTCCTTTGGGCCTCCCCGGGTTTAAAAAGAGCTGCTCCGACCCAAAACTGGAAAAAGGCGAGATTCTTCGCTGGGGCCCGGCGTGCCATCCGATGCCTTCGGCGCTCCCCCCAGCCGGCGGCCTGCCTCTATCGCCCCTACAAAGTCTCTCCAGGTCTCCCTGCTATTTACCGGGGATTTTTTCCAATGTTTTTTTGAAAGACGGGCTAAAAATCTGCCCCCCGACCAGCCCTTCGATTCCCTATTGACCTGAAACCCGGGGTATACTCCTCCCGGGGGCAGAGTTTACCCCTCTTTCCGTCCCGGAGCAAAGGCGGGGGACCGACTAATCTAAGAGAATCTCCCAAAGGCTTTATAGCAAGTCGTCCTCGTTTGGGGGAGCGGATTTTTTTTCAAAAAGAAAGATGGAACCCTCCGGCCTGTATCGTTTAAAGTGGCCTGAAAAAAATAACCATAAAGAATCGATCCCCCTGCCTTTGATCTCGGAGCTGTTTACCGCCACGTGGCGAAAATTTTTTTTTCTAAAAATGGCCTTCGAGGGTTTACAATTGATTCGCATCGGAAAGGTGACAGTGGAAAAAAGTTTTAAAAACCCCCGGTTTTGGCCATTCGAATTCTGCATCATTTGGTCTCTGCAACGTCCTGCTGTCTTCCAAAACTCGTTAATGAGATCTTCCGGGATCTTCTATTCTGCGTTATGTTTTCAGAAAATTCTCATCTTTTCCCAGCCCTACAAAACCCACCGTCACCAGGGCCCCCAGGTGCTCAGACTTTTCCCCAAAACCCCCCAAAATTTATGCCATTTGGGGAGTGCCTGTTCGAGCGAACCTCCCTCCCCTTTTGGGGTACATCGTGTCGGCCCAAAAGGTCTAAGAGGGACCCCCCAAGTTCCTACTGTCCTGCATGGCCCCGTCAGTGGGCTTTGGGCCATCCCGCGCTTTTTAGGGTTTGCCCAATTATTACAGGAATTTATCCCACAGTTTCCTTCTGGTGGCTCCCAAAGGTGGCCCTCACAAGAAGGGTGCCGAGCCAAATCAGGTCCCGAGGCCGAAAGGCATTCAAAAAGCTGAAAGGCGTTTGCTTCCCTCCCGTTCTCCTTCGTCCGGACCCTCACCCCGTTTTTACCCTTTGAGGTCGCACCTCCTAGTTGGGGCCCGGGCCTTCTTTTCAGAAATCCCCCTCGGGGAAAAGCGGACGTGTGGATTCTTCTCAAGACCTTCACTCCTGCCGAACGCAATTTCACCTATCGGGGTCGGGAACTTTTGCTATAAAGTTGGGGCCCTTTGAAGAATGGGTCACTTGTGGGGGGGTCACCATCCCTAGGTCTACATGATCATAAAAATCTTTTTATCTACAAATTTCCCCCAGCGATTGGAACCACGTCAAGCCCGATGGTCGCTTTTCTTTCGCCCCTTTTTTTAAATTTTTTATACACTTTCGACCGGCTGAAAAAAAACCAGGGGGACGCCTCTCTAGATCCTCCGACACGGGGGGGTTGGGCCACCCCTGCAGAATTATTCCTCCCGGAAAGGCTTCTTTCAGCAGCTCCCGTGACCTTCAAAAGTTACCTCCTGGGAAAGAAACCCATGTTCCCTCCCGCTTTGCGGCCTCGAATCCTTAAATGGGGCATTTTCTGAACAGTGGTCACCTGGGGTTGCAAATACAAAATTCTCGAGTACTTTTGGTGGCCCCCTCTTCGAGGACGTTACGATTTGTCTTTGGGGTACCCCCTGTGTCGGAAAAAGTTTCCTGTTCGACCCGCGGGCTGCTTTGCTCTCCCGGTGCCAGAGAAACCCTTTTGGGTCCTTTGCTAGGATTTTGTTTTCTGACCTACCAGCCCATCCGGAAACCGGCTTTGGGGGTGGTTGACCGATTTTCTAAAATGGCTCATTTTGGGCCCCTTCCGGGTTCCCCCACCCCCGGGTAGCCCAAATTTTCTTCCCCCACATCTTTCGGTACAAAGGTCCCCTTTTACTCATTCTGATAGGGGAGTCCCGTTTTTATCTAATTCTGGTGGGCCTTCGTGCCCCGTTTTGGGTTCAGCTGGAATTTTTTTGCTACCACCCTCAGACCAACGGGCAGGTGGAGAGGGTCAACCGGGCTTAGGCACTTTTCTACGACATTTTTGTTGCCCCTCAAGATAATGGTTGTACCTTCTTCCCCCGGGGAATTTCATATAATTCCCTGGACTCGAGTCCTTGGAGCCGCTCCCTTTTTTTTTTGTGTTTGGGTTACATCCCGCCCGCCCCCTCCCCCCTACCGTTTCTTTTCACTTTCCCCGCCCTGGATGCCCATTTGAGACATAAATCACTCTGGGGAGGTCATATCGGCCCTTCTTCGGGCTTCCACTGTACTAAAGCTCAGGCCATAGGTAACGGAGCCTCCCTTTTATTAAGCCAGGTGATAGGTTTGGCATCGGAAATACATCCGTTTAAGGTCCCAGCACAAGGGTTTGGGGCCCCAATTTTGGGCCCTTTTGTGGACTTCGTAAAACTTAACCGGTCCCTACAAGCTCGCTTGCCCCCCACTCTGCGTGTCCCCAACGCCTTCCCCGTTCGCTTCTAAGCCGGGGGTGCTGAATCGCTTCTCCCGTGGATCTGTCTCGCCTTTCCTGTGGCCAACTCTGATAACTCTTTGAGGTCAAGGAGGTGTGGCGCGAAGACGGGGGGGGGAAGCGGTTTTTCTATCGATGGAAGGGGGTTTGGGAGAGGAGGTTGTGGGAACCGAAGGCACCTGTCACCTGTCTTTGCTGGTTCAAAAAAAAAGGGGGGGGGGACCTGGGGGGGGGGGGGGGTATGCATGGCGGGCCGCAGGCTCCGCTGCCCCTGCGGCCATTCCCTGCCCGCTTTTACTGGCCGCGCTCCGGGCACACCCCTCCCGTCCCTTTCCCCCGGCCCTCTGCGCTGCCCGACCCCCCGCGCGGCGCGGGCTGGGTTTGATTTAAAGGGCCCCGTGTCCCGGTTTTTGGCTTATTGCCCGACACGGTCCCCATAAAGGGGTTTCGCCCCCCGCACTCGCTGCCGATCGTTGGTTGGTTTAAATGGCTTAGAGTGCTTAGTGCCGTATTGTTTACCAGTGTACCAATCCCCCGAACCCTTAAAACAGAGACAAGCCTCAAAATTTCGGGAAACAAGTAATTTGAAGTGATGAGCCCCAAATCAAATTTTTTTGGCACAACCAAAAAGTTAATTTGGAGGGGTTCACCCAGGGCTATGAGAAAGGAACCCGTCCAACTGAAAGCCCAGGGGGTTGCTGATTTTTTTGGGGAGGGTTTGGCTACAAAGGCAAGGGGACACTTTGTAAAAGTTAAAGGGAAAGATAAATGCGCACGTACAGCAATATGGAGGAAATTTGCAAGTCAACCAGTCATTGGCTACGCAGGCAAAGTGAAGGTGCGGGAGTGGCCTTCTCAGTCTCCTGACCTAAATACATTGAGCCACTTGGGGATATAAGGCACAGGCATGCAGCGCCCAGGAATTTAGGGGAACTGGAGGCTTTTTGCCAAGAAAAATGGGCAGCTTTCCATCGAGAAAAAAAGACCTATCCACAACTACTACAAAAGATTAAAACTGTCTTGATGTTAAAGGGGGCATACAGGTATTAAGAACGGGGTATGTAACTTTTGAGCGGGTTTTTGGGATTTTTTTTGGTTGTCTTATGTTTTAAAAAAGAAAAAAAAAAACACGTAGTTTGAAAAAAAAGTCTTCGCCCACCACTACCATGAGTGAAAAAATTTTTTTGTGCATCATTAAATTTCTCTGAAAAAAACCCAAGAAAGGAAAAATTCTCCCGGGATATGTAAACTTTTGGCACTATTACATAAAGAGAAGCCAAAATAAGGATGGGGTTTCCAAAACGTCTTTGTCGTCCCCGAAAAGTTTTTTTCCTATTGAAAATTCGTTTAAGCTCCCTCATTGTAAAAGTCACTGGTTTGCTTGGGAATTTTCTTGTGTTATTAGGCTTGACCTCTTGCAGTAACAAAGGGTTTTAGAAGTGATGTGAAACACCATGGAATTTAAATTACTTTATGCTTAGTAAAATTACAGTTTGGTGGCTAGAGTCGGGAAATTTAAACATGAAAATAGGGGTTTTTGAATTAACTCCGAAGTTTAAATTATTTTTGAGAAACACTGTTGTCAAGTCCAGTGCCCCCCCTGTTGTACCCCTGCTATAAAATAAGACGAGAGGGGGAGGAAGGGAGAGCAGGCATTAACCAGAGAAACCTTGTGCCCCCAGAGTGTAACATCTTCTTATCCCCTTGAAAAGCCAAAAATAAAGCAATTTTTTTGGAAAAAATTTTCAATTTACCACTACTGAAAGCTAATCTTTGTAGTGAAAAAACCCCTTAAACCCACATTTTGGCACGCTTTCCCCTTAAAAAATAAAAGGTAAAAAAATAGTCTTTTTTTTATGTACCAGATTTTTCAAAATTTTTTTGGAAAAAAAAGGTATTTTTTTTTTAAAAACCAATTGAGTAATATTTATGCTTGCTAAAGCCAAAGAAGAAAAGGTCCAGAGGACACCTTGAAGCCACAATAACTTTGAAAAGCTGCTTTCTCCATCAATGCAACAGAATTGATATAAGCTGTCCTTTAAAGAAAAAGAAAAATTGAAAAGACTATCATGTCATAAAACTCAGGATGACATCTGTAAACATTCACATTCATTTATAGCTTGGGATTTCTGCCTATCGTAATATTTCATACTGTTAATCTGATATATCCAGTTTGAGAACGGTTCTCCTTTCTTCAATGTCTACAGTTATTAGGCATATACACCTCTTTTAATATGTTCTTTAAAGTAAAGTAAAATGCATGTAAATTGGTGGCTGTCGGCAACTTAAATTTTATTTTAAGGGCTTCTAATGACCCCCTTATACAGACCTGCACAACATTGCAGGACATATCGGTCGGATCACCCATAACTGCCCCAGACTGCCCCCAAACCACCCAGGAACACCCTCACCCCCAGGAAGCCCCCCGACTGGGCCCCAAACGGGTGGGCCCCCCACCTTTTTTTTGGCACGTTTACATAAACCACTCCCTCTTTGTTGTGCAGGCCTGCCCTAATATAGTGGAAGAAATAAGTATTTGATACTCTGGCAATTTTTTTTTATTTTCCACCTAAAAGAATTTGGGGAAAGGGCGTAATTTTTATTGTAGGGACACTTCGTGTGAGGCAGAATCTAAAAAAAACATAAAAATTACATTGTATGATTTATAAATAATTAATTTGCATTTTGTTGCATGAAATTTGACCACCTACCAACCAGTAAGCATTCTGGCTCTCACAGACCTGTTAGTTTTACTTTAAGAAGCCCTGCTACTCTGCACTCATTACCTGTATTAATTGCACCGTTTGAAATCTTACCGTATAAAAGACACCTGTCCACACATCAATCAATCCACTCCAAAACCCCCCATGGCAAGACCAAAAAGTGTCAAGGGCTCAAGGCAAAATTGTAAACCCGCATAGGCAAGCAGCTTGGAAGAAGGCAAAAAACTGTTGGGGCAAAATATTTGAAAAAAAGAAGAAACACAAGATGACTTTCAAACTTCCCTTAGGTCTCTTCCAATCTCGCCTCGTGGGGGGGGATGTTCTGTGAAAAAGGGCCCGAAAATACACGGGAGGAATTGGTCAATACGAATGAGCGGGACCACAGTTCACGATTCCTTTAGTCGGATACAAAACCTGGAGGATAGCAAAGTCCTCCGCTCATGCCCGCACATGTCCAAGCCATTAAAGTTCACAATGACCCTTGGTTTTTCTAGAGGAGGCTGGGGAAGGGCATGGGTCAGATGAACCAAAATAGAATTTTTGGTATCAATCCACTTTCCGTGTTTTGGGGGGAAGAGGGATTAGTACGGCTCCAAGAATAGTGTCCCAACCGTGAATCATGGGGTAGAAACATCATACTTGGAGGTGCTTTTCTGCAAAGGGGACAGGATGACTGTACCTTATTGAAGGGAGGATGGATGGGGCCATGTATCACTAGATTTTGGCCAACAACCTCCTTCCCTCAGTAAGAGGATTGAAGATGGGTCGTGGCTGGGTCTTCCAGCAGGACAATGACCTAAAATATATAGCCATTGCAACTAAGGAGTGGCTCCGTAAGAAGCATTTCAATGTCCTGGAGTGGCTTAGCCAATCTCCAAATCTGAACCCAATCAAAAATTTTTGGAGGGAGCCAAAACTCAGTGAAGCCCAGGGACATACTTATACTTATATATACTTATTTCATGCAATAAAATGCAAATTAATTATTTAAAAAATATAAAATGTGTTTTTCTGAATTTTTATTATAGATTCTGTCTCTCACATGTAGGTGTACCTACGATACAAATTACCTCTCCATTCTTTATAGGTGGGAAAAACTGCAAAATCACCAGTGTATTAAATACTTATTTTCCTCAGTGTACATGCTCTACTAGGCCATATAAACAAATTGGAAAGAGGCAGATCAATGTGATATACAATACTATGCAAACATTTTAGGTAGGAGTGGAATTGCTACAGCAAAAATAGAACTGTTAGTAGTTAATTTTTATCAATTAATAAAATGCAAAGTGAATGATTAAAAGAAAATTCCGGTTTAAATAAATATTTGATGTGACCGCCATTTGCCTTCAGGACAGCATCAGTTTTTCTAGGTATCCTTGCACACAGTTTTTGAAGGAATATGGTAGGGAGTTTGTTCCAAACATCTTGGAGAACCAACCACATTTCTTCTGTAGATGTAAGTTTGCTCAAATCTTTCAGTCTCTTCATTTAATTCAGACAGACTTGATTATGTTGCTCTGTGGGAGCCAGATCATCCCCCTCCCCGCAAGAATTGGAGACCCGCTTTCCTAATACGAGACCTGACACCCCGAACCTGATATCACAATGGGTCTTTGGAGATGAAGCTGCCTTGCTCCGTGATATGGAGCACATGGAGACCGTGCCTATGAAGAAGGTCCGCATTGATAGCCCTCCACCTGTACCTGCACCTGCAGCTTCTTAGGAAATTCAGCAAGCGACTGTAATAGCTGTCGAACCAATGAATATTATGGTTGAGACTCCAGCTGAGATTCCCGCTGCTGTGCTCATTCCTGTGCCTGAACCCGTGAGTAAACCTGAATCTATGATCCGATGGTTCATCGCTACTAAGCCGAACCCTGTCCATTACCTGCCGCCCCCAGGGCAAAACGTTGCCATTATATGCATGTCTATTAAGGAGCAGAGAAAGGCTGAGAGGTTGGCAGAAGCTTTCATGGACATCAGGGGTGAAGGAGATCCTTGGGTGGCCGCATGATATAACACCGGAACAGTTATCAAGTTTTATGCTGGCCCTGGATATGGGTTTATTGAGGAAGATGGCACTGGGCACTGAGTGTTTGTGAACCACAGAGCCATGAAAAGGCATGACAGACCCCTGGCCTACCACAACCTTGTGCCGGGCACCACAGTACGATATACAAAATGTGTTGCAGTATGTGGATTCTGGGCTGCTGCTGTGGAACAACTAAATCTGCCAATTAGCAATCCTAACAAGCCCCTGCAGCTCTGAGAATTGGGAGACAGAGAAAGCCCAAGCTGAACCCAGCACAACCCACCAGCGTGTCACAGCCCAAAATGACAGTGCCAGGAAATCCAGAGAATTCATCTGCACAGTGTGATGTTCGATCGATGTACAACGAGTGGACCGGAGACCAGATCGCCTTCCATCAGCCGTGACATGAGGGACTAGAAGTGCACCGGGTGACTCTCAACTGCTTGGTAACGTACACCTTCCTGACCTCCCACTCTATTGTCCCACCGGCCCCGCCCTTTGAAAACTACAGGCCTTCATATTGTGTTTTCCGCGATGCGGCTGACAGGCCTTCATCCCTCCTTGTGCATGCAGCTGCAGAGGCTGGTAACCTTCTACCACCACCGCCACCTATTGCAGCTGACCCTGGACTGTCCCATTTGTCAGCTGATGCGTGTTCGCATTGCGGTGCAAGATTCCCTGGCCCCCTGGAAATAGAGCACAGACAGGCCGTTGCGAGAGGACAATACCTGGTCATGTCCCCACGAGTCCCACAGCCTATGGTCCCTCCATTTAATAGTTTCCAGTACTACGGCCCCCACCTGCTCTAAAGACTCTAGTAGCTGGAAAGGACTGTTCTATGTTACACATGTTGTTCAAGATGGACCTTGATTATTTTTATGCAATGTTCTATTTAAGGAAGGTGCCCTGATGGACTACGGCCACCATCAGAGAGATAGACATGTTTACAAATCCCTTCCTTTCCTACTTCCCGTTTTCATTATGTGTTCCGTTTGCCCTGTTCTTATGCCTTATCTCATTGCATTGTTCTTAACCCCTCATTCCTGGTTTAACCCCTGTGTCTGCACATGGACTCTCGCTCTGTGATTACAGCTGCAGTGCACATTCCCTTTTTACCTTTTCTTCCCCAAGGTTCATATATGATGGACATTAATATTATTTTTGATGAAAGATTATTTTTTATATCTCTCATGGACTTTACTGGATAATTTTGGTAAATTGCAATTTAGTATAAATTATAGTAAAGTAATAGTAAAGTAGACTGCAGCTGATATGTCCAGAGCCCTATTTATCTGTCATGGATCTCCACAAGAGAATATCTAGGACTTTATGGAAATAGTTACTGACTAGAGGCAGAAGGAGTATCCCTTCGACAGGTACACTGGGAAATGTGTACCAAAGAGGTAGCACATATGTCACGTCAAGGGAGGTACAGTGAGCCCTGACTGGAACCCAGCCCACTTTCCCTACCAACTTGACATGCTGCCCTAGGCGTTAGACGCCAACTGGGCGACAGTCCCTGCGCTGCTAGAGTGCTGGAGCCGTCAGGAGGAAGAAAGGTCAAACAGTCCGGGTCAAACACCAATCAGGAACGCCAAGCCACAAATCAGAACCAGAGAGAAAACGTAAACAAGCCGAGGTCAAACACGAACGGGGGCGAGGTACAATATCGAAGCGCAAGACAGGGTCAGGAAACATGCCGGGGTCTGGTACATGGATAAGCAAACAACAACTATACACACAGGTAATGAAGGCAGTCAGGAGAATATCGCATGTGCTGCACTCAGCCTGCAGGGGGTTTAAATGTGATTCCCAGATACTGCCCCTGTAGCTGATTGGAGCGGCCTCCGGGTTCTCCTATTGGCTAGTGCGACACACCCCCCTGTCTGGAGTGGCTGGGCCTCTGTCACTCACACAGCTTCCAGCAGAATGTGTATCAGGGTGGGGTCACAATTCAACTGCTGCAGACTGTTGCTCCCTGCAGACTGAGCGCCGCCTAGCCCTGAAAGCATAGGAAGTACCCCGCTGGCCTACTGAGCAGATGGTGTCCAGTATGTTGCTTCTGGCTTTTAGCTCCAGTTCTCCTGGGTTTGTTCTGCTATCCCTTTGAAGTCTATCTGGAAAAGTTACTAGGATGTTAGTTCTACTGGGGTTAGTGAACTCCTTGTAGTACCAAGACTGTATCCGAATAAGTGACCATTTTAGAAGGGAATTAGAAGTGAATTCTGATGGCTGTTAGTTGCAACACAGCTGAGAAAGGACTGTAACCTAATGAATGAGAGATGCCATGTACTACATCTTGCAAATAAATAAAATGGATTAAGTTATGTTTTCAACTTTAACACTTTATCTGCCTCCTGCTTTCTGAATAACATAATGGGCAACACCCTTATGGCAGGAGAGAACTACCATCATCATGGAGTGTGCCCCTGGGGGAAAGAACACCATCTTAGCTGAAGGATCCCCCACCTTTTTTGTGACTGCGTGCCAGGGTCAGGCATGAGAAGGTTTGGTTGAGTCCAGCCACCATGACAAGGGCCTGGATGACAACTATGACTCCCACTCTACTCTCCTCTTCCCCTCAAAGGCTGTATGTTAGAATACTAGTTCTTCTGAAACCCCAGTGGGAATCTGTGAAAATAAAAAAGTAAAGGGTACTCACTCCTCTAGGTGCCAAATTTCCAGTGCCATCTGAGCTATGGTGTCCCCCACCAACCACTCAGTAGTGGCATCACAAACATGCGTGCATATATTCAAAATAGGTCCTGCATTCTCAGAATAATTATAAAAATGGGACCATCAATCCACAAAAGCATCAACAGATTGCAATGGTACCCCAAGAGTTGTACACGACTTAAAGGGGTTTTGCCAGGACGTGCCTTATCTGCTAAGAAGCAAAAGTAAACAAGCCAAGGCTGAGCTGAGAGAAAGAGAGAGCTGGTCAGAGCACAGAGCCATGCATAAGGGATCGTGTGCAATGTTTACTCACATAATCACACTACAACTAGTGGATTCTGTATACACCTTTCTCCACAGCAACTTGAAAGCTCCTTCAGCCTCTTGAAAGCTCGTTCATGTTCCCTGTCATCAGATAAAGCAGGGATCTACTCAGATAATCACACTACAACTAGTGGGTTCTGTATACAAAAGACAACATATTTTTCCCCAGTTCCTTGAAAGCTTCTTCAGCTCCCTTTCATCAGATAAAAAGTGTGCTCTGCCCAAGCCCGGCCAGCAGCTCTTGTCACTCTGCCTGGTCGTATCTAATGCAAGCTTTTAAGTAACTAAGGGCAGGTAAGGCAGCCTGTAGCTCTCTCAGGCTGCAATTTTTTTAATCACATGTATTTAGAAAAGTGATTAAATACCCATTTTGGAGGATCCCACGTCAACATTACATCGTGGCAAAACCCCTTTAATCAACCCAATCTTCACACAACTAGTATATAATCAAAGTACAATCATTTCAGATCATAGTCATCACATTATTTTGGACGTTTGATCATTGACTTTTCTCAATGAACATGTTAAGATGTAGATTATATTCCTTAAGACATTCTATTTCATCAGCCCAGGCCCTTACTGTAAGACCCCTAGTCAGAAAATACTATGAAATGGAACATTTGTGTTAGTGGGGATTTAGTGTAGCCTGAGTTATGGGGACTGCAATTCACAAATCACATATTGTACCTAGTGTGGGTTTAAATTAATAATAACCCTTAACACTCACCTTAACTCACTCCACCTGAGTGAAAAGCATTATGGCTATGCAGGGAGCTTCTTCAGGCAGCATGAAGATATCACTATTTAACCCGGCCTGCACTGGGTCTGTAATAAACTGTGCTATTTCACAGTTTAAAAAAAAGCATATGTTACATGTGACCCTGGAACCCTATGGGTGAGGGATGTCACTGTATGGCATCAGGGGAGGCATTATGGGCGACATATATAAATCCTGGCGCTGACAGGCAAGTTCTAAATCGCTTTAAGGCAGTGTAGAATGCGCCACAATGTTTGAACCTGTTCTTCTGCAGGTCATACATACAGGCGCAGTCTAGGGCCAATACAACAACTTAGGCTCAGGCACAACCTTTGATCTGGTCTGGCTGTTCTAACTGTTCTGCGCCTAGATTTGGCGTCAAAGAATCATAAATATTTCTACTTCTATGAATGTGGTGTGACACTCTCCCAGAACGCCCCTAAACTTTGGCGCATTTAAAAGTCTCCATGTCACATTACAAAGGGACTTATCAAGCCAAAGTTTGGAGTGCATCTGTTCATACATTTTTTTGGCTCAAAGTACAGCAGAAAACTGGTGCAGCCCTGTTCATACATGTCGCCCTATGGCCACATGTATGAAAACTGTTTAGGACTAAAACTCACTTTTTTACCATAGCAATCAATGGGCAAAAAAGTGAGTTTTAGACCAAAACAGTTTTCATACATGTGGCCCTACGTGTTTATGTTGTGATTGGTAAGGTAAGCAGTAGTTATTTTTTCTATTTTACAACTTTATGAGGTTTGTTTTTTCTAAAAATGAAGGGAATGAAAAACCTCTTTTAATTTTACTTGCATGAAACTAGAAAACTAGAGATGAGCGATTACGTTGACTATCGTCATCTTGTCGATAGTCGATATCGGCAATTATCAATAAGATTTCCGATAGTCGATAATAGATTATCGCCGATGACCATTAAAGTCTATGGGAGAGCAACAACACCTTCATTATTACACCCAAACAAGGCTGGAGAAGCTGAAATTAACATCCACAACAGTCAAATGGATACGTGCTACATCTTAGGCAACACACTTAGGTTATAAAAGCCACAGAAAAAAAGTCACACACCATTCACTATCCCTGTCTTGTACCACAGCATGACCGTTTACCCTGCATGACCCAAAACTTAAAAAGTGCCAGAAGGCAGTATGTTTGAAACCATCATGTTACTTGAACAGGACATTGAATATCCCTGTCCTGGAACGCAGCATGAGCCCCAAACCTGCATGCCCCCAGATTACACAGTGCCGCAAAATGGAGACTATCAACCACCATTTTAGTTGAACTGGACATTGACTATATCTGTCCTGTAACGCAGAATGACCATTAAACCTGTCTGAGCCACAGATTAAAAAGTGCCGGAAAAAGGAGTCTTTGAAGCACCATTTTAGTTTCACTGGACATTGACTATACCTGTCCTGGGCCACAGCATGAGCCCCAAACTTACTTTACCCCCACATTTAAAAAGTGCCGGAAAAAGGAGTATTTAAACCACCATTTTAGTTGAACTGGACATTGACTATATCTGTCCTGTACTGCAGAATGACCATTAAACCTGTCTGACCCACAGATTAAAAAGTGCTGAGAAAAGGAGTCTTTGAACCACCATTTTAGTTTCACTGGACATTGACTATACCTGTCCTGGGCCACAGCATGACCCCAAACCTGAAATGACCCCCACATTTAAAAAGTGCCGGAAAAAGGACTCTTTCAACCACCATTTTAGTTGAACTGGACATTGACTATATCTGTCCTGTACCGCAGAATGACCATTAAACCTGTCTGACCCACAGTTTAAAAAGTGCCAAAATAGGAGTTTCAACCACCTTTAGTTTTTTCACTGACATTGACTATGCCTTCCTGGCCCACAGTAGACCATCAACCTGTCTGACCCACAGATAAAAAGTGCGGAAAAGGAGTCTTCGAACCACCATTTTAGTTTCACTGGACATAAACTATCCCTGTCCTGAGCCACAGCATGAGCCCCAAACCTGCATGACCCCAGATTAAAAAGTGCCGGAAAAAGGAGTCTTTCAACCACCATTTTAGTTTCACTGGACATTGACTATATCTGTCCTGTACCACAGCATGACCCCTAAACCTGTTTGACCCACAGATCACAAAGTGGCACTATGCTATTTTGTACAGTGACTGTCATTTAGTATATTTTTTGGTAACTGACATTTGTTTAAAAGAATTTATTTAGGGAAGTTTTATTTATAGTTTTAAATTATTACCATTTTGCTTTTTTTTTCACGTGTGACAACATACAACATACACCCCTCCCTGCAGTTTTTAAAGGTATTTTTTACACGTGTGGATGTGTTAACTCGTCCGCACACCCCATAAGTAATAAAAATGTCCTAATCATCCCCAAAACACTTCTTATTTTGAGAAGACATTTGCCCTCCTGGCTTCTGATAGTGATTCGCCAATCAATCAATGGTTTCATTTTTCTTCCAAATCCTTCTTCAGTGATTAGGGACAGACTCCCCTGGGAACAAATGATGCGACCCCATAGTGACTCTAGCCCCAGAAAATTTTAAGCCTCAAATTGTGCAATTTGTGTCCAGCCCTGGAGCCCTTTTTGACACTACTTAACCTCACAGAAATCACCTTTTTTAAAATCTGATTTTTTAGCAAAATTTGAAGCTCTCCTGATTGCCCCTAACGGTGAGAGCCAGTGCTGCCGTCAGCCATCTGTTAACACGGAGGTCCAGCTGCCAGGGCCAGACTTACAGTGGGTGCGGTGAGAGCCAGTGCTGCCGTCAGCCATCTGTTAACACGGAGGTCCAGCTGCCAGGGCCAGACTTACAGTGGGTGCGGTGAGAGCCCAGGCTAGCGTCCGTCATCTATTAACACGGTAAAAATGCTCTTATGACGCAGCAACGAAAACAGTCGTGCTGAAGCAGAGTGCAGAAGCGGAAGTGTGAGGTAAGACCTCCAGCCTTCCTCAGTACACAGTCAAGACCTGGGTAGCGCTTGCCCCTCCGTATGAGTGCGGACCAATTGAGCTTCACTTGGAAATACTGGTGGTTAATGCTCCTGTTCCACCCAGGTGCCCTTTTTCTTGGCATTCTTTTTCTCATTTTACTCAACGTGCTGGAGGAAATTGTCTCTGTACTTTGTTCTCTGTCCGTGCTCTATACTCCATGTCCTCTAAATAACCTACATCTGGTCAAGACTTCCTGTACCTCCCTTGTACAATTCAGAGGAATTTTTTTACCAGCTATTTGTACACGATGAAAGTTTTTTAGTAGTTTAATTCTAGAAAACACATTTTTAAAATAGGATGGAATCCCACCATGTCTTTGTTTCTCTTTTTTTAATTGTATTAAATGGGTTGTCTCAATACAGGGATTGCTAGCTATGTTAAAGATCTTGCAAAAACAAGTCATTTTGCAATATGTGTCCATTAACAGTGTCCTACCTATTCCTGTTTCTGACAGCACCATCACCCTTGAGCCACTCTTGACAATTGTGAAGAACAAATGTCTGTTAGAAACCACATTTTTTTACAATAGGACATGTAGTCTAGCTGCATTTCACAGCAAAATGCCCCCAAAAATTCAAAACATGACCCATGAGCCACTTTTGACAATTGTGAAGAACAAATGTCTGTTAGAAACAACATTTTTTTTTATAATAGGACCTGTAGTATAGCTGCATGTCACAGCAAAATGCCCCCAAAAATTCAAAACATGACCCTTGAGCCACTTTTGACAATTGTGAAGAACAAATGTCTGTTAGAAACAAAAAAATTTTATAATAGGACCTGTAGTATAGCTGCATGTCACAGCAAAATGCCCCCAAAAATTCAAAACATGACCCTTGAGCCACTTTTGACAATTGTGAAGAACAAATGTCTGTTAGAAACAATTTTTTTTAGAATAGGACCTGTAGTATTGCTGCATTTCAAAGCAGCATGACCCAAAAAATTATAAAAATTACTTCTCAGCCACTGTTAAAAATTGTGAGGGAGAAATGCCACTTAAAAGCCACATTTCTGTTCCAAAGGACCATGATTATAGCTGTATCTCACAGCAACATGACCTCAAAACCATTGACAATGCGAAAACTTCTAAAGATAAAGTGAGTAAATTGAATATGGTGTTGTCATGAAACCTTGCTGTCTTTTACAGTCTCCTCACAGCAAAACCAGAAAAATGAACTGTGTTGAACTTATAATAAAAATTGCAGTAAGAATTGATCATTTTAAAAAAAAGTTTTCAAGAGGACCAGTTCTGTTTGAAGAGGACTGTGAAGTAGAACGGCAACTAATCGGTGACCTCGGCAATTGGGGCCACAACATCATCAGAGATCCATGCCTGATTCATCTTGATGAAAGTCAAATCCACATTATCTGTGGAAAGCCGGATGCGTTTGTCTGTAATGACTCCTCCAGCTGTGCTGAGAGTCCGTTCAGATATGACGCTGGCTGCTGGGCAGGACAACACCTATATGGTGTGGCGAGCGAGCTCGGGCCATTCATCCATTTTGGATACCCAGAAGTCTATTGGGTCCGGAACACATCCAAAAACATCGGTGTTGAGACGCAGATAGTTGTGCACCATGATCTTAAGCTGGTCTCTGTGTGTTGTATGTGTGCCCTGCATTGCATGCGTTGGTGAGGTGGTAAATAAAGATTGCCAGAGGTCACCCATTAGACTTCTGCCACCTTGCCTGCTGCTGCTGCTGCCGCTACGGCTACTTGGCACTCTACTGCTGTCACGTCGCTGATGTTGTTCCACCGTGACATTTGAAGAACGTGAAGCAGACACAACAGATGTCTCCAGTTGATCAATCAGCAAGGTCTCCATTTCCTGCATTTTACTCTCTATTTGGGTGGGTGGAAGGAAAGTGCTGAGTTTTGTTTTGTTCCGGGGATCCAGGAGGGTGGCCACCCAGTAACTGTTGTTCATTTTGATGGCCTTAATGCGAGGATCATGTTGGAGGAAATGGAGCATCCAAGCACTCATGTGAGAGATGGAGCCTTGATTTCCCAAGCCTCTGGGTCGAGGGGCACTAGCAAACTGATCTTCCTCATCTTCCTCCTCCGCCTCAAATTCGCGCCAACCTCTTTCCAAGGCAGGGACGTCGGTAACGTCAGTGTCTAGGAATACCTCCTCCTCCTCCGCTTCCTCCGGCACAGCTTCAACACAGCCCTGACTTGCCTCAGATGATGCACCCTGAGAGCTGATGCGCCGCCTTGCACTAGCCCTGGACCCCGAACCACTGCCTAATGAAGACCGATAAATTGAGAAACTGTCGGGCCTGGGGATTCGACGGAGAGACAAGGCTACCGTGTCCGCATCTGTGTCTGTCTCCTGCTCCATCGCTGGTGGGGCCTGATGTTTCAGAGTGTCCAACTTTCGTTCCAGAACTAAGATCACCACAATGCTCATGCTGACAAGGGCATTGTCCGCACTGACCATTTTGGTGGCTTCTTCAAAACTGGCAAGGATGGTGCAGAGCTCTTTCACCTGCCTCCACTCTCAGTGGCTCAACACCCCGAGGTCCGCACCGCTGCTTGTCAGGCCATGTGTCACTTCGTACTGCATAATGGCATTGCGCTGCTGGCCACAATCGCTGATCATGTGGAGGGTGGAATTCCAAGCGTGTTGCCACGTCAACAATGAGACGTTGACGGGAGCCGAGCTGATGCTGCAAACGCAGCCAGGCGGATGAAGCAGGGTCCGAACGGCGGAAGTGCGAACTCAGACCTCGAGCCTTCCTCAGCAGGCAGTCCAGACCCGGGATCTCTTAGAAATTTCTGGACGACAAGGTTCATTGACAGTGCCAGGCAAGGATGTGCTCCAGCCTTACCGATCTTAAGGGCGGCCAGCAGATTTCGTCCGTTATCGCACACCACCTTGCCTGGCACAAGGTTCTTGTCACCCAGCCAGCGCTTGGTCTCGTTGTGGAGAGCCGTCCACAGCTCCTGACCTGTATGTGGACGGTCTCCAAGACAGATTAATTTCAAGACAGACTGGTTTCTCTGGGCACGTGATTCCACCAGAGGACCTTGGGGGAAAGAGCCCTGCACCATCCCTGCGGTTTTGAAGGGCGTGCGCCGAGCCTGAGAGCCACCGTCACCCCCAGAGACATCCACCCAGCTCACCCAGTGAGCTGTCACAGAGATATAGCGGCCTTGCCCGTGCTTACTAGTCCATGTGTCGGTGGTCACATGGACTTTCCGGACACAGATGCAGACAAAGCGCTTGAAATTTTAGATGGCACGTGGCTGGCCAGGGCAGGGACAGCTTTTCTGGCAAAGAAATGCCTGCTCGGCATCTGGTATTGGGGCAGGCAGGGGCCATGACGTGGCGGAACCCATCTGTGTCCACCAGAGGGAAAGGCAACATTCCAAGGCCAAAAGCCTGGCAATGCCGACATTTAGGCTTTTGGCTTTGGGGTGGTTTGGGTAAAGTGTTTCTTCTGCTCCCAAACCTGGAAGACAAAGCTGGCTGCTAGACTGACCGCTGTACGGCGTGCAGGTCGTCAAACTGGCGGAAGGAGAAGGGGTAGGATGGGTCTGGTGGTACTCGGGCGACGGTGGAGGCTGAAGTGGAGGCTGATCCCTGATCATGACTCTGAGAGACATGGGCACTGAGGAATGCTTGGTGGTGTGGAAGGAGGAGGAGGCGGAGACAGAGGATGTGACAGTGGTTGGGAAGCCCGGCAAACGGTCTGGCCTTTTTTGGCCAAGTGTTGCCTCCATTTCAACTCATGCATTCGCTGCATGTGACCAGACATGTTGGTGGGTTTAAAAACCTAAGATTCTTGCCTCTACTTATGCGTTTACGGCAAAGGCGGCATATACATCGCTGGGTGAATCGAGCTTGCTCAAAGAAGCCCAGGCTTGAGAGGTCCTAGACCTTTTTGACGGTGATAAGCGAGGAGCGGGTTTCCGCTGACCGTGGCTGGCGGAATCATATCAGCGGACTTCTGCGCACGCCCTCTCCCTTTTTGAGGCGGGACCCGTACTGACACTACCAACCATCATCTTCCTCCTCGCCAGTGATGAAGCGCTCGCAAGCAAATTCTGCTGAAAAGACCACGTGGATCCGCAATGTCGCATCATCATCATCATCAAACACAGGTGTCTTGGTCGTACTGACATTCTGCATCCAGGAGCTGCGGGCTACAAGCAAGAAGCGTTGCCGACCGCCCGGGATTTTTGCCTATTGACCGGCTTCCTTCTCCTCCTCTGATGGCATCAGTAACTGGCGTCAGAGCAGACTAAATCATCCTCTTTGGCCTCTTGATCTTTTAACATGCCTTCTGACCCCAACCGCATTTTTTCATCAAAGAGGTCTTCAGAAAATGGATTATCCACACTGGTGGGTACACGAGTTGACATTTGGACTGCCTTCGCTTCATGTTGGACGGATTCTGATGATGCTGATTATGACATTTGTGGCCGTGACTGGGAGGACGACGAGGTAAGACTGCTGGATGCAGGTTGCATTAACCACTGAAGAACAGATTGGCGACGCTGTTCGTTACTGAGATTCACAGGGCCCTGACCCAGCGATGACAGGCCTGACGGTCCTGCAACCGACAATCCACTGGCTTGCGTGTTGTCGCCAGCACTAGAAGGAGCAACTTCTCTCGTACCTCTACCTCCATGTCCTACCCCCCACTTTCTGCTTACCACCTGCATTTCGCTCCATGTTCAGAAAGATAAAATTTGAGAGGGTATTGAAGAGTTTTGAAACGTCTCTTATTAAAAGACGGCAAATCACAGCTATTCTCAAATCCCTCAAATCAAAACAAAATTGCTGCATTCAAATTTAAGTGCAAGGTGCCTCTATCAACAAAGCTGGCCTGCCCAAAAGTGAAAAAACACCTATCTGAAATGTATACAGATAATAAACGGTATTTTTTGCACCTAAAAATATACCTGCGGTGACGACAAAATTGCTGTATTGAAATTTAATTGCAAGGTGTCTCTATCAACAAAGCTGGCCTGCCCAAAAGTGAAAAAATACGTATCTGAAATGTATACGGATAATAAAAGTGGAGTTTTGCACCTAACAAATAAACCTGCAGTTACTAGAAAAGATCTGTATCCTAATAGAAGTTCAGGCTGCCCAACATACAAGTAATATTTCAACAGAAAACTGTTAATAAAAAGCCATTGCAATGCAATGTCTAAACTAAGTCCCCCCCCCCCCCGCTCCCTCCGTGACTTTACAGGGCTAGATGCTCCTTTAAAATTCTCAGTCTAACTACCTAAAATCTGCCAATCGCTAATCTACCTAAGTTCTAATGTTCACAGCTAAAAGTATAGCTGTCTCTGTGAACAAATAGAACAATTTCGCTAGAGCTGTTTGCTGAGCTGTTGGACAGAGGCAGAGCGCACGTCCTAACTCCTATGAGACGCTGACACACACTGAGGCAGAACAGGAAGGGCTGTTCTATGTAAAACTAGGTCATGTGATTTTTCCAGCCAATCGCAACCATGCACATCCCAGTCATGATGTCGCGCACACACAGCTCACCCTGCTTTATTCTCTAAGCTGATTTGCTGGCCGCCAAAATGACAGAAAGCGCTGAAAATGGCGCGATATTAATAGATTATGCACAGATTTTAACCTAAATTATCGCGCTATCTAAAAAATCCAATAAACATAAAAACCGTGCCGATTACAAATTTGTCGATAATAATCCCTCAACACTATAGAAAACCCCAGTAACATTCACCAATATGTGACATCCACCAGCTGTGAATTATCACAGAGCAACTGTCTGTGACCATACCTTTACAATGCAGTCTGTGGCAAATTGCATTTCCCCTATAAATGAATGCATTAAGTCATCCTTTAGTCTGGAGCTCTGAATCCATCCATCTGGACAATGTGATTTGATCATTATTTAAGTGTTCATGATTTGCTACAAACACTGAGATGAACAAGACTCAACTAGAGTTTCATTTGTGAACAATCTGTCATTGTCATTATATTTGTCATTGAAAGTCGTGTCCTTTTAGCTAGTGACCCTGAGTCATAAATATTCAGACCATACATCCAGCATTGTTTAAAATAGCTATTCTGCATAATACATCTTCATGGAAATGATCTGGAGGAATCATGCACGGTCTAATGTTGCATCCAACGTTAGACATGCTTCATAGTCATTTGTGCAACAAAGCATTTAATGGCCTGAACATTTCCTCAGGTCCTATGGCGAATTCTTAATGTACTGAAAATCAGTAGGTCATGTTCATGGAAGGAATTAAGCAGTCATTCTCTACGTTCTGCTAAACTACAGATTTTCTATTAACAAATGTTTCAGCTTTTCTGGAGCCAAGAGTATGTCAGTTCAGTGTTATTAGTAATCTGTTTATGTACCATGCAGACTGCTGAACTGAATTTAAAGTGTTCATATACTGAGCAGATAATTTATTAGGTTTATGTGCTATTCCCATGAAGTCTAGTGCTTAATCAGTCACAGCAAACGTCATATCTGGAGACAAGAAAACGTAAGCAGGTAGGCGTGAGTGGTGTAAAAAAAGACATTAAAGGTGAAATTATAGCAAGTAGCAGATTTCCAAACAATTTTTCCTAAGGCATAACCTGAAGTTCTTGGGCCTGGATCCAAAAGATCCTCTCGTCTGCCATTTATAATATTTTGTCTTTAGCAGGGCTTGATTGCCACCTCTGCATGCCTGATAACTACTCCCCTGAACATTGCTGCATGCATGTCAAGATTGTCATATACACAAACAGCGGGTAAATTAAGTGAATATTCTAAGGAAATATATTTGTAAAGGTACTATTGACATGAAATTCTCATCAGATGTCGGTACCAACCCATTCAATCCGAACAACCAAGAAATCAAACCATAGATGTCCATAAATAATATTAATTTAAAAAATGAAATACGGAAAAAGTATTAAACACATGAAGAAAGAGAGGTGCAAAAAGTCATGGAAAGTCATGACACCAGCTGAAATCTACCAGTAATTGGAAAGCAAGTTTGCCACTTGGTGAAAAATAATATCAGCTGGTTCAACTGATGGGCTATAAAATGGTGTCTCATTACCAAGGTGCCATACAAGAAACATCTCATGATGGGTAAAACCTCATTGTTGCAAAACATACTGATGGCATTCTAAACTACTGAAGGTTCCAGTGAACACTTAAGGGAAGTAGAAAAAGCATTTCTCCCTAAACCTGCTACAAACGGGTACACCCTGCAAGATTTCAGAGGAGTTGTCTAAAAGCAAGGACCACCTGGGAAATTGCCAACTCCAGCCCTACACAAAGTATTGGCCAAGCCAAATTTTGCTATCAGCTTATGTTAATCATTTAAAGAGAACCTGTCACATAGATTATGCCCCCTTGCTGAGGGCAGAACAAGTTATTGTCAGACCTCCTGTTTCCAGTGCTGTGTCCCTTATTCTGTAAGATGTTGTAGTTTTTGTGTATTTAATGCTGAAATCTGCCGTTTTCAGCCAGAAGAGTCATTCGAAGAGTAATTTTTTAAACCCGCCTATTGAGGATAGCCCGCCCAACTCAACTGATAAACCAATTAGTTTAAATTTGGTGGGAACAATGTGAACTACTGTCAGTGGGCGGATCTAGCCTTTGGTGGGGGGGGCTAACACATACTCATGTGTATGTGTTAGCCCCGCCCACCAAATGCCAGCCCCACCCACTGACAGTTATTCACATGTTTTGAGGGGTAAATGCTCTAAAACTGTTGCATCTTACAGAATAAGGGACACAGTCCTGGAAACAACATGTCTGCCACTAGCTTGTGCTGCCCTCAGCAAGGAGGGCATAACCTATGTGACAGGTTCCCTTTAAGGACATTGTTGGCCTTAAAGAGTTTGTCTCACAATGCTGTTTCACAGAGTCACAGACGGCTTAGACTCACGCTTCCTGATTAGGATGTGGGTAGTTGTGTAGCAGTGATTGGCATCCTAGCTGATTCTATGGGCATTCCAAGCTGATTCTATTAGTGACAGATCCCTAAAGAAGCATTTATGCTATCTATCATACCCTGAAAAAAACTTTGAGATTTTAGTTCCACATGTTTTTGATCAAAAAATGCTTAAGCTGCCCACGAACTTACAACGTGATCCTCAGGTCGGGCAGTCTTACGCTATCTGTAAACCTCTAAATAGAGCCAAACCCAGGCCTCTCATGGGTAAACGCCCTCCTTTATCCAGAGAGAAAAAAAAAGAAAAAAACACCCCAAACCTTGCAAGCTGCACCATAAGCAGCCTTGAAAGTGGGGGGGTGCAGGAAACCAAAATGTGGCCCCCCTTCCTCCCATTAGAAAAAAAACCCCCTATACGCCAAATCAAGAGGGTTCGAAAAAAAACATTTCTGAAAAAACACATGAAAACCCTGGGGCACGCGGGGTTGCGGACTTTTAAATAATTATACCAGACACCACTACCCCCACCCTGCAAAAAGGCAATACATTCAGGGGAAAACCCCCTAAGAAGCATTTATGTATCTATCATACAAAAAAAAGCTTTGAGATTCTTGGTACTGTTTTTGTCAAAAAATGTTAAGTTGCCCACAAATTTTAAAACAGATCTGGGGTCGAGCAGTCCTACGCTATTTTACCTCTCAAGAGCCAAATCCGGGCCTCCACGGGTTAAACGACCCCCATTATCGAGGAAGAAAATAAAAAAACAAAAAAACCTGAAAAGCTGCATTTATAAAAGCCTGTAAAAGTGGGGTGGTGCAAAAAACCAAAATGGAGGCCCCCCTTCCCCCCCATATAGATTAAAAACAATTACCCCAAATACAACTAGGTTCTCAAAAAAAAACATTTCTAAAAAAACCTATAAAACCTGAGTGCACTGGCAGGTTGGGGCACTTAAATAATATACACACGCACTCCATGCCAGCGGAAACTGCAAAAGGGAAACATCATGAAAATCCCTAAAGAACTTTATGTATCATCATAATAAAAAACTTTAAGTTTCGAGTTTACATTTTTTTGAAAAAAAAATGCTTAAGTGCCCAGAACTTACAATGACTCAGGTGGGCGTCCTAACCTATTTTCTTTACTTCAATAGACCCAAAA
Source organism: Phyllomedusa bahiana (assembly GCA_025379985.1). Taxonomy (NCBI): domain Eukaryota; kingdom Metazoa; phylum Chordata; class Amphibia; order Anura; family Hylidae; genus Phyllomedusa; species Phyllomedusa bahiana. The sequence continues at coordinate 94,174 of JAODAL010006512.1, read as the reverse complement.
TCCAGCCTTCAGGGGAAACCCGACCCCCTTAAACCAGAAGAAAGAAAATAAAAAAAAATCCCAAAACCTCAAGCTCCCCATCTTATAAACACCTTGAAAGTGGGCGGGGTGCAAAAAACCAAAAAAAGGAGGGACCTTTCTCCAAAAATTAGATTAAGCATTTAAGCCCTTTTTTGATAAAAAAACATGTAAACCCCAAAAATCTCAAAAGGTTCAAAATTCGGGCACTTCTTGGTATTTTTAAAGGGGCAGAAAATGGTGTTTGAACCCCAAAATTTTTCCATAAAGGCCTTAAGTCATTATATAATTATGTACATTTTGGCCGTAACAGGGCGTTTTACTAACTGAATCTTTTTTGTACAATAACAACGGGGGCTACAAAAAAGGTTAAAGGGGCAGTTTCAATATTATTCTTCTTGCTTTGGGATTTAGCTTATTTAAAGGGAAACCCCTGTCAGGGTTTGCTGCTGTTGAGATTTTACCCATCGGGGTTTTGGTTTCCTTATCTACTTTTTCCGTTTATGACCCTTGGGGACCTTGACTTGGACGGATTTTTCCCTGTTGTTGAAAATTTTTCCTTTTGGGACTTTTCATCTGTTTCTTGTTGTTTTGCTCCTGGCTTTGGCCCTTGACTCCATTCCTGACTAAAACTTCTGTCTTGTCCTCTTCCACTTAGACCATTCTGACAGCCCCATACTTTATTCCTGATTACTGTATTAGCAATATTGCACCCAATCCATGACCATTTTGGAGACCAAGACCTAGAGATCTTCTAGTGTGAAAGTCCATAGCTCTTTGTGGGAAATAAAGGGGTCCCCCAGGATCTAAGATTGCTCGTTGGTTCTATCGGGGCAAGATAAGACTCATAATTACAGTACCTCCCATCGCCCCGGGCTGCAGTGGTTCACCTGTCGAGTGAACGGTTTTCATTCATTTAAAAAGCTGCGCCTACTCAGACCAAAAGGGGGTTCATGTGAAAGTGAATTTTGGGGCCGGGTTTTTTGGCTGAAAAATTTGTCAGGGAAAAATGTTTGAAACTTTTCACTGTTTAACTTCCGGGAAGTACGGACCAGCAAGGGGGGACTAAACTGGAGAAATCCCAAAGAGGAAAAGTAGAGTCTTATTTTTTTAAAATTTAATCATCCCCTGTGGCCCAAAAAACTTTTTTAGATCCCAAAAACCCCCCTTTTTAAAGGCTAAAAGGGAGGGGAACCCCTTGGGCCCTCTTTCACAACGGCTTATTTCCCACGTTTTGGCGCCGAAAATTTGCGCCCCCGGATTTGCGTTTCAGTTACTCGCCAATCCGCGGCAGCAAAAAAGGGAAAAATTTCCCCCTTCCCTTTTTTTCTATTGAGAACAGGGGGGAAATCCGTCGCCCCCTCCCCGCTCGGCGAATCCGCCGGGGGGGGGAAGAAAGTGAAAATGCACATTATTTACGGCGCATACGCCCCGGGAAAACAATGCTTTGGCCCTAGGGGGCCGGGCGCGGCCCCCCCCCCCGCGCCCCCGGGCCCCCCCCCCGTCCCCCCCTTTTTTTCAGGCGGTTTTGTGCGCTCAAACGGCGCACAAACCCCGTCGGGAAAAACCCGTGTAACACGCCCAAAAAACTTTAAAATGCAGTTTATCCAGGGGCCCAAACCCAAAAAATACAGCTTAGAAAATCAACAACTTTTATTCATAAATTTTTAAAATTTTTCTTCCGTCCCAAAGACAGCGGGGGCGCTTCAGTGGAAATTGTTTCCTGTGCTCGGGGTTTAAAAACATTTAAAAAAAAATGTTTTATGGTTTCCCCCAAAAAAAACGATAATAATTGTTTTTTTTTTTAAAAACCAAAAATTGGGGTTGGTTTCGGGAAAGAAAATAAAAATGAAATAGCTCATTATAAAAAAAACAAGTCCCAAAAAAACCCCCCTAATAGTTGCGAAAAAACAAATATGGCCCTTTTTTAACGGGCTTTTTTTAGACTTACATGTTTTCCCCCAAAAACCCAAAATTTTAAAAGTCATTTTAGGTAATTAATTTTGGCTTTTTACTAACCTCAATAAACAAAATTTTTAATATTTTTTTTTGTCCGGGTAAAGGGGTTTTTCAGACTTCATTAAACTGCCCCCAAAGATGTATAATTAAAGCAAAGGGTTTCCCCTGGGGGTTTTCTTTTTTAAATTTGCTCTAAAAGGGAAAAGGGTTTTCGAAAAATGGAGAAAAATCATTTACTTAAAAATTGGGCTTTAAGGTTTCTGGGGAAAAATTTCATTGCCTTTGTTTTGATTTGGGGGGAATGAGGGCAATGTAACTTTCCAGACATTTTTCTGCTTGTAGCAAGTGGACAAGTATCACTTATTAAATTGAAAATAAAAATGAATTGACAGAACATATGACTAAAAATGATTAAAACATAAAAAAAATGCAGTTTAGCATCCTATTTTAGGTTTCTCAATGATAGCTTTGTGTCATTGTTATACATAAATGCACATTGTTTTATTAACTAACTAATATGTAATAATGAACAGCATGTTGGTATAGTGGTTAACACTGTTGCCATACAGTACTGTTATCCAGAGTTTGAATCCTAGCAGGGGCCGTACCGTATGGGGGGCTGCTATTGAATGTGAGGGGACAGTGGGGTGAGAATAGGGTTAACAAGTTAGGCCTTCCCCTCCTGCATGATTAGAGGTTAAGGTCAGGTAGAAAGTGGGGTATTTAAGGGCACACATTAGTAAGCCTCTTTTCTGCTTCTGGAGCTCACAGGTTTTGAAGTCTTTTACAATGCTACTAAAACCCCTCCTTTACCCAAAGCCCCCCTAATAGGCCAATTAGGGAAAAGCAAAATGAAATTGGCCAAAACTGTTGTAGAACCAACCCCCAGCCCACCAAAGGAAAATTTGGGAAACTAAAGCTGGCTGTGAAGAGTAGGGCCCGTGAAAATAGTCAAATTGAAACCCCAGGGGCCCATGAAAAGAAAACTGTCTAGGGCTAAAAAAATTTTTTGTTTCCCCAAAAAAACCCGAGTGCCCCCCTCTTTTTCCAGAGCACTTATGAAATTTAAAGGGGCGCTGTGATTGGTTTTTTTTTGGGCAAGCAAAGGGGAGTTAAGGCTATGTTTTCATGGTTTTTTTGGGACTTTTCCCCGCCCTGTATTTTGCCCCCCTTTCTGCGTAAATTTCGGGGCAGTACGTCCCAGTCATTACCCGGTTTTCCATAGTTTAAAAGAAGTCTCCTCGCAAAAATATTCCATTGGGGGGGGGTTTAAATGAATTTTCAATTTTTCACGGGGGGTTTTCCCCCTTAGGGAAAAAAGGGAAAGTTTATGGGTCCCCGGGGGGCTTCCCCTTTCCCCCCCCCCCCGTCGGGCCCCCCCGTACAAAACACCGTAATTGCGGGGCAAATACGTCCTGCAATTACACCGTGTAAAACCCAGCCTTAGGCCTTTCACAGTTTTCCATACTGTAACCCCTTTGGTACAAATTTCTTTTAACATTTCTAGAAAAAACAATGTTAAAAGGGCCCTTTTTTGTCTTTTTTTGGCAAACCCGAGGGCGACTTTTTTCTGCATTTGGGAATTTAAGCCCTTTTACAAACCCCACCTTTCTCTGGTTTTCCCCCCGAAAACCCGGGCAAAGAATGAACAATGTTTTTAAGTTTTTCGTACCATAAAGGGGGTAAAAAAAAAAGTCCGGTTGGGGAAAAAACCCGGGAGTGAGGATTGGAACGGATTTTTCCCTTGAAGTCTATAGGGAGCGGGGTTTCTTTAGGTTTTTTTGACAGTTTTTTTTTAAAACCCCCCAAAATGTTGAAAAAAAAAGACAAAAACCGGGGGGCCCCCCGGGGGGCAAGCCCAAAGATCAAGAAAAGGCCCCAAAGTGCTTTAAAGACATCCTCTGTATAGTGGGGTGCCCGAAAATGTTTGGGGTTTATAACCCAAAAATGAATAAAGAAATATAATAACTGAATATGCATTTAGTTGTATGGGCATAGCACAAAAAAATATGTGGCAGAACTGTTTTTCTCCTCACTTCCTTTTTGTAACAAATTTTACATTTAATTTTTTCCCCTTTTTCCTCTGTGGATACCTGTTTGAAAACTTGGTAGCATAACTGCAAGTTATTTTTTATTGAGATTTGTAATGAACAAAATAAGTTAAAAGGCACAAAATAAAATAATAATGGTTATTTATGGAATTCTAAGAGTGTTTCAAGCAGACGATCATTATTTTGAGTCATTACTTCTCGCAAATATTCAGAATAACACAGTTTATTTAGTGATCCATCAAGCTTTTTTGCTTCAGGTCAAACAGTTTGGATATCTGTCATATTGAGAGCTTCTGTGCAAGGGCGCAATGATTATGATTTATCCTTTCAAAATGGGGATAGCTGTACCTTTGCATTTACACTCATCCTTTTTGAACTGGGAATTTAAAATGGTGTTGCTTTCAAAGAGTAAAAAATACACGGGGATTGATTTTTCATAAACACCAGACAGCTCTATTAATGTGTTTTCTTTTGCATGCAGGAGCTGAAGTCTTCTGACTTTTAATAGGAAAAGCACTGTAATAAATCTACAAAAAAGCCAGTTTTGCTAAATGAGTAATTCAAAGGCTATCTTCACTCTCAAAAGCCTCTTTGTGTCACATACACTTACAAATTAATGCTTTATGAAGAAGAATTTTTCCAACATAATTGCTGAGTTAGACATCTTTGGTACTTTAGTGAGTAAATCAAACTTACCTACTTTCAGCTCAGGGAAGCGGGCTACTGTTCCTTATCAGAGACCCAGTTGGTGCAAGGAGACTTTTTCATGCAATGCATCGTATTAAAAAAAGTATGCAAAATAGGACTACTTTATAAGGAATAAAACTCATATTAGCCAAATCATAGTCTCTCCAAAAAGAAAAAGGAGAAAGCTGTTCCTGGGTTCTCACCCCTCATCAGAAGAAAGCAGGTCACTGGTTAGCCAGAGAGATCATTTTGATTCGCTTCAAGGAGGAAGCCATTTCTAATTGAAGTCAAGGTACAATATGAAAAATTATGAGAATTAGCTATACTCCAAGAGGAAACAATTGTTTCTCTAGTCCAACTATAGATACCCTGCAATTCAATGTTCAACTCACTTGAAAACATTTAAAACTAATGATATACTCACATGGACAATATTGTGGATATCCTTCTACATACCATGGTCACTGATAGAACTTGAAACTAACAAAAGTAATAAATTTAAATTTACTAAAAATCAAGTAATTAAAATGAGACATTGCTTTTGAATTAAACAAAACCTTTAAAAAAACGGATGAAACTGGCCTGCACAAAAAATTATGATGGACTTTACTTAATCCTTTACCGCCACAGCCTGTTTTGACCTCTGTGACAAAGACCCAGTTTTCAAAACTGACATTTATCACTTTATGTGGGAATGTGTAGATATCCCCTCTTGTATGGGCTGTATTAGCTCCTCAGGTCGCTATAGCTACAGACCTGGTCGATCTCTCCTGATAGGTTGCCAGCGCTGGTCGCTGTAGCTACAGACATTGTGTCCTCAGCAGCTTGTCCCTACAGGCTAGTAGAAGCCAGTAAACACTGAATTCAAAAATGAAACCGAGAAAACAGGACAAAAGTAAAATGCATTGATGTGGTGAGACAACCCCTTTAAGTTAGAAATAAATTTTGGTTCTTACAAGTCTTGTTTATTTGTGAAAAATATCAAAATGTCATGAAAATCTGGAAACATTTGTCAATTTCAAAATTAAAAGAAATTTCTGCATGGGAGACAGATAATTACACTACACAAAGTAGTTTATAACTAATATCTACCATATGTTTAATTTATGACATCATTTTTTGTGTCTTTTTATGACATCATAGGGCAATGTTTAACTTTTTCAAGAAAATTTGATTTGCAACACAAATTTTTTTAGGGACCAGTCCAGTTCTGATGTGGCTTTGAGGGGGCTGTATGTTAGATACCCCCATAAATGACTCCATCTGAAAAAAAAAACACTCCTTAACCCCTTAAGGACCAGGCGTTTTTTTTTTTGTGACACGTTCGTTTTTCCCTCCACGCCTTCTGAAAGCCATAACTTTTTTATTTTTCCACCTACATCGACACATGAGGGCATTTATTTTGCAGGACAAGATGTACTTTCTAATGGTGTTATTCACTGTACTATAGAATATGCTGGGAAACCGCAAAAAGATTCCAAGTGGGACAAATTGTGAAAAAAAATGTATTTTCGCCATGTTTGCGGGGGTTTTACTTTTACAGCGTTCAATCTTCGGTAAATATAATGTGTTATCTGTATTCTATATGTTGTTATGCATCCGGCAATACCAAACATGTAGGGTTTCCGTTATGTTTTGGTACCGTAAAAAAATTCCAAACATTTTCTATTTTTGAAATTTGCGCCACGGCGCCATTTTGTGCGACCAATAACTTTTTTGTACTAACACCTACAGACGTCAGTGAAGGGGCATTTTTTGCGGGCTGAAGCGTACTTTTTATCGCTAGCAGTTTGGTATGCATGTGACTTTTTTGATCATTTTTATTCCATTTTTTTGAGTGACGTAAAATGACCAAAAAACGCAATTTTGGCGTTTGGAATTTTTTTTCTTCTACGGTGTTCAGCGTACGGGATAAATGATGTTATATTTTTATAGATCGGACTTTTTCGGACGTGGCGATACCAAATATGTGTAACTTTTTTTATTATTTTAATGATTTTATTTGTAAAATGGGGAAAGGGGGGTGATTTGAACTTTCAATACTTTTTTTTTTTTACTTTAAAAATTTTTTTTTTATTTTTTTTTACTGTAACATTGAGGCCACCTATGGTACTTGACCACTAGCTGGCGCGATTGTTAATACAACCTAATGCATTGCATAGGCAATGCATTAGGGTGTACAAAGATGGCGGTTTCCACTTCCTGTCTGCGGACGGAAGTGGGGCAAACCGGCCAGGGTAAGTGACGGGAGCCTTCGCAAGGCTCCCCACCACCATGCCCGGTCCTCGGAACGGCGCAGGTGTCGATGACCGTACCGATCGGTGCGTGGCACCGATCGGCGTTATTTCAGACGCCGCGGCCATCTTTGCCGCGGTGTCTGATGGGTTAAACAGCGGCAGCGGGCGGAGCCACCCGCCGGCGCTGTTACTGCCGGGTGTTAGCGGCGATTTGCGCCGCGATCCCCCTGCAAAGCCCCTTAGCGGCCCAGGGACGTACTCATACGCCCAAGGTCGTTAAAGGGTTAAAGTATTCAAAACAGCATTTAGGAAGTTTGTTAACCATCTGGGTGTTTCAAAGGACTTAAAGCAAAGTGGAGGTGAAATTTCAATTTTAATCCATTTTTTGCAGGAACACAGAGAAATGAAACTCAATATCTATTCCCCTGATTCTGCTGGTTTTAGAAATATTCCATATGTAGCCCTAGTGTGCAATTTACTCAATCACAAGCCTCAGAATAGGAGGAGCACCTTCTGGATTTAAGGAAGGGGCGTTGCTAGGGTCCTAAAACAACCGGGGCTCGGGCCCATTGTGTTTATCTGGGGAGGGCAGGGTTCACACGACATTTTTCGCGCCTCATTGTAAACTGCGGATGTTTTTGTTACAGAGAAAAACCTTCTGTTACTGTCACTAATTTTCTGCACATCCCACACAGATCCCGTCCATCTCCTCAGCAGTCACTGTACAGTAAAAATCACCAATGACAAATTTACTTTTTCAGAACTTCTCACCTTCATATGACAATACCCCTAAACAGTCACCAAAACATCCACCTACACATGGAGCAAATCTACCAGACAAGTGATTGTTACTAAAACCCTCCTACAAAACCAAGACCCAAAACTATTACTACTTAAGGCTCAAATAATCCTGCCAGACCCTGACCGAACGCAACCCCCATATGTACACAGGCTCTGATTACATATACCACCGCCATACAGTGACCAGATAGTGGTAGATACTAGTTGTATGTAGGCTCTGCAGACATATAAGTGATTACACTGCAGTTACATTTAGTGACTCACCGGAGACGTCTTTTCTGATCAGCGTCGTTCACTTTCCCTTTTCTTCTCCATCCGGTTCACACCTTCATGCTGATTGCTCCCGGCCAAGACTCGTCCCTGAGGATTTGGACACAAATATCTTAGAATCCTCACATTTCCAGCAACTCCTTAATTATAGGTATAGCAGTCCCCTCAGTTAGGTATATAGGGGCACTGAAGCAGTATATGGGGCCACAGTCAGATATATGGGGCCACAGGCAGATATATGGGGCCATGGGCAGGTATATAGGGGCCACAGGCAGGTATATGGGGCCAAAGGCAGTATATAGGGGGGCACAGGCAGTATATGGGGCCACGGGCAGGTATATAGGGGCACTGAGGCAGTATATGGGGGCACTGAGGCAGTATATAGGGGCCACAAGAAGGTATATAGGGGCACTGAGGCAGAATATAGGGTCACTGAGGCAGTATATGGGGTCACTGAGGCGGTATATGGGGGCCACAGGCAGGTATATAGGGACACAGGCAGTATATGGGGGCCACAGGCAGGTATATAGGGACACAGGCAGTATATGGGGGCCACAGGCAGGTATATAGGGACACAGGCAGTATATGGGGGCCACAGGCAGGTATATAGGTGCACAGGCAGCATATGGTGGCCACAGGCAGGCATATGGTGGCCACAGGCAGGCGTATGGGGGCCACAGGCAGGCGTATGGGGGCCACAGGCAGGGATATGGGGGCCACAGGCAGCATATGGGGGCCACAGGCAGGGATATGGGGGCCACAGGCAGGGATATGGGGGCCACAGGCAGAATATGTGGGCCACAGGCAGGGATATGGGGGCCACAGGCAGAATATGGGGCCACAGGCAGGCATTATAGGGGCACAGGCAGCATATGGGGGCCACAGAGAGGGATATGGGGGCCACAGGCAGCATATGGGGGCCACAGGCAGGCATTATAGGGGCACAGACAGGGATATGGGGGCCACGGGCAGTATATGGGGGCCACAGGCAGGGATATGGGGGCTACAGGCAGCATATGGGGGCCACAGGCAGGCATTATAGGGGCACAGGCAGGGATATGGAGGCCACAGGCAGTATATGGGGGCCACGGGCGGGGATATGGGGCCACAGGCAGGGATATGGAGGCCACAGGCAGTATATGGGGGCCACAGGCAGAGATATGGGGGCCACAGGCAGGGATATGGGGTCCACAGGCAGTATATGGGGGCCACAGTCAGGGATATGGGAACACAGGCAGGGATTTGGGGTCCACAGGCAGGGATATGGGGGTCACAGGCAGGGATATGGGGGCCACAGTCTGGTATATGGGGACACAGGCAGTATATGGGGGCCACAGGCAGGTATATAGGGACACAGGCAGTATATGGGGGCCACAGGCAGGTATATAGGTGCACAGGCAGCATATGGTGGCCACAGGCAGGCATATGGTGGCCACAGGCAGGCGTATGGTGGCCACCGGCAGGCGTATGGGGGCCACAGGCAGCATATGGGGGCCACAGGCAGCATATGGGGGCCACAGGCAGGGATATGGGAGCCACAGGCAGGGATATGGGGGCCACAGGCAGAATATGTGGGCCACAGGCAGGGATATGGGGGCCACAGGCAGAATATGGGGCCACAGGCAGGCATTATAGGGGCACAGGCAGGGATATGGGGGCCACAGGCAGTATATGGGGGCCACAGGCAGGGATATGGGGGCTACAGGCAGGCATTTTAGGGGCCACAGGCAGGGATATGGAGGCACAGGCAGTATGGGGGCCACAGGAGGATTTAGGGCCAGGCAAGGCACAGGGATATGGGGCCACAGGCAGGGATATGGGGGCCACAGGCAGTATATGGGGACCCAGGCAGTATATGGGGGCACACAGGCAGTTATGGGGGCCACAGGCCGGGATATGGGGGCCACAGGCAGGGATTTGGGGGCCACAGGCAGGGATATGGGGGCCACAGGCAGGGATATGGGGGCCACAGGCAGGGATTTGGGGTCCACAGGCAGGGATATGGGGGTCACAGGCAGGGATATGGGGCCACAGGCAGGCATTATAGGGGCACGGCAGGGATATGGGGGCCACAGGGCAGGCATTATAGGGGCACAGGCAGTATATAGGGGCACTGAGGCAGGTAAACGCGTTAAAAATAACAACATTCATACTCACCTTAACTCCCCCGGCGAGCGCGCTCCTCCGGCAGCTCCTCGGGCGCACGGCCTATGACGCGCTGTGCGCCCGAGGACAGGCAGCATCGCGATGACATCACATCATCGCGACGCTGCCGGCTGAGGCACACGGGGCCGCGGCGGGTCCTCAGCGCTGTGAGGACCCGGCGGCCCCGCTGTGTCGGACCTGCGGGTCCGACACTGTCTGCGGGGCAGGGAGCGCTCGCTCTCTGCTCCGCAGAAGCCCTCAGCTGAGTGTGCGTCCAGCGGACGCACATGCAGCTGAAGGGCCAGTCGGTGCTCCAGGCCCAGGGCAGAGGCCTGGAGCCCGGGAGACTCGGGGCACAGGGTGTTTTATTCAGGGCCCGAGCCCCGAATAAAACAGCCTAGCGACGCCCCTGATTTAAGGGCTCATTTTTATTAAGATATACAGTATTTTAGGTACCATCTCAAGTTGGCAGACATCCTAAGGTGCTAAAACTTAATAACACCCATGAAAAGACTACTTTTTGGAAACTACACACCTTAACCCTTTGCCACCACAGCCTTCCTATGTGTGCCACTGTATGTGAGAAAAACTTTTGGATACTTTTACCTATCCATATGATTCAGAGAATGTTTTCTTATAGTTAGTGAGAAATTTTGGTTCATATAATCTTTGTTTATTTGTGACAAATTTTAAAATGTTATGAAAATGTTGAAAAATTTGTAATTTTCAAAATTCTAAAATTTCTGTGTGTAATATAGTTATACCACACAAAATAGTTTACAACTAGCATCTACCAAATGTCTAATGTAGTTTGGCATCATTTAAAAAAAAAAAAAATGTTTACGACATTGTAGGGCTTAGAAATTTAGGACCACATGTATGAACCTGTTTAGGTCTAAAACTCACTTTTTGCCCATAGGTTACTATGGGCAAAAGAGTGAGTTTTAGACCTAAACAGTTTCATACATGTGGCCCTTAGTATAAATTTTTCACATTTTTTTTAGGACCAGTTCAGTTAGGATATGGCGTTGAGAGGCCTGTATGTAAGACACCCTCATAAATGACTTCATCTAAGAAACTACACCGCTTAAGGTATTCAAAACAGCAATTAGATGTATCACAGAAGTTAAAGCAAAGTGAAGGTGAAAGTTCAAAATTTTACTTTTTTGCGGATTTTCAATTTTTTCCATTATTCACTTGAACACGGTAGATATGTCCAGAGAAATGCAATTTAATATTGATTCCCCAATTCTTCCATTTTTAGAAACATCCCATATGTGGCCCTAAAGCGCTATTTGGCTCAACCACAAGCCTCAGAGTAGTAGGAGCACCTACTGCATTTTGGGGTCTCATTTTGATTATGATTTTCTTTAGGCGCCACTAGGGGTTTGCAGACACTCTAATAAAAATCCCCCCAAAGAAACCATATTGAAAAATATACCTCTTGAGGAATATAGTGTGTACTGAGTATATTGACCAACAGGTGTTTCACAAATTTTTTAAGCGTTAGGCTGAGAAAATGAAAGAAAAAAAATTCCAACAATCTTCAATTTTAGCTGAAAATGTTTTTCTTGGAAAAAAAAACCGCCACAATTTGTCACACAAGTTTCCTCCAAGTTCGACAATACCCCATATGTGGGTGTAAACTGCTGTTTGGGCACATGGCAGGGCAGGGCTCAATGGCTGGACAATATACTAAACCCTTCTACTGGGTTTAGTTTATTGCCCAGCCATTAAGCTGTAAGTATGGCCTTGTGTTTATGTTTTTAAGTAAATAATTACCTATTTTTCTGTGATTTTTTCTGTGTAAATTGTCAGCATAAGGACTCATCAAAAAATGAGAACCCTTGATGCAGGTTAGGAGCTTGCGAATATAGTTGCCACTATATCAAGTAATACCTCATATTTAATATTTTTCCAGCATGTAGTTTTGCCCTGTAATACTGGGGAAAAGAAGGTGTCAGAATTTTGTATTGGACACTTGTAATGTGCTGGGCAACCCACCTGATTGAATAGTATAAGCATCATCACTAGGTTGTAAGCCAGCATGGTGCACCACATGTAAACCTTTATATAGTCTTATCTATATGCAATTGTAATACTAACAATCACCACATCTTGGATGGTAGGTGTGTGAGTGGTTGTTCAAACAGTATTTTTGCATTTGTGCAGTCTCCCTTGTATGATATTGTGGCTTTTTGCACACTGGTGTGAACTGGTACTTATTCAATGTGCAGTTTTTTATTATTCAGTTGCCCTCCTAGTGGATGGGTGTGTGACCAACTGCTCATTAGTCATCTAAACCTTTTATTTTTCATCCAAGTAGCATTTGGGCTTATATTACCTCCTACTGGTTTTACTTTATTGTCCAGCCATTGGCCTGATGTTTGTGCTTTTAAGTAAACAATGTCCCATTTTTCCATGATTTTTTTTCCCAACATAACATTTATATGCTGTAAGTAATGAAATATACATAATGGAAGTTTTTATGACTTTTTGAGGGCTGTTTATGCAGGAGGATGAACAAAAATCACAATGCTGACTTTTTTTTCTTTTTACGTAGTTCATTGTGCAGGTTAAGCAACATGACATATTTATAGGCTATGTTGTTATGCACATGGCCATACCAAATATTTGTACTCTCACAAACAACCTAGAAGCCTTTGTTAAGCTTCTAGGTTGATATGGAAGCCATTGGCGTGCCACGGTGCCAATGAAGGCAGAAGCTTGGTTGTAATTGACTGTGCCATCTAAGGGGTTAATTAGCTGCAACCAGAGTAAACTCTGGTCCCAGCTGATAGCGCATGAAGCCAGCTGTAATATACAGCTGGTTTCATGTGCTTATCATGACTGCTTTTGAGCCCCCATGATGTTTATGCTCTACTGCTACATCAAATGTTGGGATGGGGTTAATAATTTGTTGTTCAACCTTTAAGTCAATCACTGAAAACAAATTATTTCTGTGACTCTCTATGATATTTATGCGCCTGTTCACAGGTATTTGGGCTTAATCCTCATGGGCCAACAGTTCCAGCTGCCTCAGGTGTGAATTGTGCCTTCTTCAGTCTGCATGTTTCAGCTCCTTACACAGATGTTCAATAGGATTTAGATGAGGCCACTTCAGAATAGCCCAATGCTTTGCTCTTTGCCATTCTCAGATGTTTCTAGCTGTGTGTTATGGATCACTAGCCTGTTGGAGGACCCATGATCTGCCACCAACTTTCTGACACTTCAGAATGCCTTGATAGAGATTTCATTGTACCCTGCTCTTATTCCCAAAAAACTTGTGAAAGTGGCCCAAAAACAAAACCGAGTTTCTTCCATATTTCACAGTAGGTAAAATGTTCCTCTCTTTGCATGCTTCCTTTTTGTGTCCATAAACATAGAGCTCCAGTTTTGTCTCATCTGTCCAAAGTACATTCTCAACAAATTCCCCAGAAGCTTTATGGCTTGTCAATATGCAGTTTGGCAAATTCCAGACTCGCTTTTTTATCATTTTCTTTCAACAGTGATCTCCTCGGTTGTCTTCGATTAAGTTCACTTTGGCAAAGATAGCAACCATGGCGCAATCTGACACTGATGTACCTTGACCCTAGATTTCACCACTAATCTCTTTGAAAGTTGTTCTAAGCTCTTCGTTTTCCATTCCTAATACCCATCTCTTCAATTTGTCATCAATTTTCCTCTTGCGGCCACATACAGTGAAGTTGGCTACAGTACCACAGACCTTAAACTTCTGAATAATATGTGTAACTCTAGTAACAGTAACATCAAGCTATTTATTGATTGTCTTATGGCCTTTACTTCTAACATTTTTTGTTTGCAATTTTCTTTCTAATCTCCTGAGACAACAGTCTCCTTAGCTTTCTTTAGTATATGTTCAGTGCGGTGCATACCATGATACCAAACAGCATAGTAACTACTTTTCATCCTTTAAATAAGCAGATTGACTAATTACAAGTTTGAAGACATGTGTAACTTTAATTGCAGAACACACCTTAATTTAAGATAGCCCTATAGCAAATTATTTTCAATCGACAGGTATCAGTACTTTTGTCCAGACCAGTTTCATTTTTTTTCAGTTCAAACGCAATGTCTGATTTTCACTTGTTTATTTGTAAATTACTTTTAACAGTTACAAGTTATTTCAGTAACCATTCTGGGTTTTTCTTTCTCTAACTAAAGGATAGCCACAATTTTGTCTATGTGTGTAGGCCAAACCAAACAGCGCTTTAAATGGAAAACGAATATCAATCATTGTAAAACATGCAAACATTATACTGCAAATAGCAGTTCAAGATGATTCAGTTCCTTGGGATCAGATAAAACCAGTATTTGTTGAAGAATCCAGTTAAAATCGCATAAAGCTACAGATGATCGATATTAAAGGGGTGTTTACACGGTGTATTGCAGTGCAATACACCGTCATTAGTGCTGCTGAAAGTACTCGCTGGCCAGTGCTTACTTTCAACGCTAGGCAGCTCTTTGCCTTGTAGTCTTTCTATTTCTCGGTACGTAAGTGCCCTTCTCAAAAGCGTACATTACGCGACAAGAAACACGATCGTAAAATCAGTAATTTTACAAGTAACATTCTTTTTACCGTATTTGGTCAGCATATTTCGCTGTAATTATGTGCCAAAATACACCCCGCAAATATGCTGTGTAAAATCAAACAACATTTAAAAGAGGCATTAACAAGACAATAAATGCTTACCTGATAAGTTTCCACCACATGAGATAACACATAAGTGTTAGTGTCCATGACCTGTGATGTTACATAATAAATTTCAGATTTTATCTAATTCCAAGTTGTTGGATCATCTTAAACTATTTGTTATTTTTGCACTACTTTGGAGTGAGATTCATGCAACATTTTGGATGACTTATTATGGGGAACTGGCTTTTGCTTTTTGTTACTTCTACATCGTACTGCTACACCAAAGACTGAAAAGCAGCACTCAAACAACACACATCATACAAAGTATGCAACTCATACACATCCCAAAATTAAATTATCTCTTAGTAGGTTGTGCAGCCTGCAAGATCGGTAATTTACAGAGTAAGGACCAATAGGTAGCAGTAGCACTAACAAGACAATTATATTTCAGGAGGAGAGCTAATTGGTAACTATAAACTGCAGAAATTAGCATGGCTTGCTATGAACTAGCTTGTTGTTCATCATACCTTTACTAAAGGTATTATTTGACAGGTGTTAAGTATAATACACATGACGTTACTGATATATCAGAGAGGGCTAAATGGATTCATGTTTGGAGACCCCTAAAGAAAGGTGGCAATACTTGCTGGGCATCTATGTTTCTTGTCCTTACCTGGTCCTAACATCTTTAGGGCTTGTCCCCACTGCACTGTTTTTTTTACAGCCGGTTTTGCAGGTGGTTTTCGGTTTTGAAAACCGTCTGTAAACCGGCTGACAAACTTTTACACAGACCTTAATGGAAAATCCGGATTTTACGCCGGGACGGTTTTTAAGACCGCCGGCGGTCCGGAAAACATTGAGCATGTTCATTCTTCCACCCAGTTTTCAGGCGGAATATGATCATTTCAATATGAAGGGGGAGGGTTTTCCTCTGCAAACAACAGAGAAAAGCCTCCCCCCTGCTACCGTGTACACAGCCCCAAAACAGAGCAAATACCAGTCAGGATTTCCGACCAGTATTTGAACTGTGCCATGTGAACGGCCCTTTATAGTATTCTCATTCACTCTTAGGCTATGTCTACACAGCAAATGTTAAAATGGCGTGTAAAATCGGCATTTTAACATTGCTGTACCGTCATTTTTGCCGCAGGTTTGTGCTAAAAACTGCAGTCGGATTTCCCGCTGGTCTAATACATTGACTGTACTATCTTGTGGCATAGGCTGGTGGTTTAGAAATCCCACAGTAGAAAATCCACGCTGTGTAGACTACAGCACAGATTTTTTATTGCGGGCTATGGGCACAGGATTACAGTCGGAGTTTTGCGGATTCTAAATACTGAACCCGCTTAAAAGTCTTCCTGTAATGCTGTGTGTGCTGTGGAAGTTAGCCTTATAAAGTACTGTTGAGAGATTTTTTTAGACAAAGTTGAACTCGGCAACTAGGGTTTTTATGGTGATCGATTTTTTCAGATCATGCGTAATTAAGGTTAAAATTTCTGTGCATCATCTATAAAGATAGCGACATTTTCGGCGCTTTCCTGTAATTTTGGCGGCCAGGGAGCAAAATCAGATTACAGAATGAGCAGGGTGAGATGTTGTTGTTGGACGTCTTGACTGGGATGGTTGGTTGCGATTGGCGCGGAAAAATCAATTGTACTCCGGATTACATAGAACAGCGTTTCCTGTTTCACGCTGCTCATCGAATTAGGTCTATTTCTGCACAGAGAAAACCTCTACTATTAGCTGTGTGATCCTTCCAATTTTAATTATATTAGAGATGTGAAGATTTTATGTAGTTTAGCTAGCGAATTGTAACGACAGCATCTACCGCAGTAAAGTCACGGGGGGAGCGCGCGGGGGGGGGGGGGGGGGGGGGGCTGCGCAGGCCGAAACAGACAAGATTATCTATAAAAACATGGATAAAGTTCACCAGGGTTTTAGTGTAGATCCTTGTAGTGGAATATCTTTATTTTTAACAGTTTGCTATTGAAATATTTCCAGGATATTGGGCAGCATGAACTTCTATTGGGATAAACATAATTTCTAGTACTGCAGGTCTCATTTGTTAGGTGCAAACACTTCCACTTTTATTATCAGTATACATTTCAGATTAGGTGTTCATTTTTCAAATTTAACCCATTACACCTGTGTTGATATATCCACCTTTGCATTTAAATTACAATCCAGCAATCTTGTAGTCAGGCCTCAGGGTTGTTTGTTGCAAAAATACAGCTGTGTTCATACGAAAAAATAACAGATACGTGTTTTTTGACTTTTGCTTCACCCTGCTTTGTTCATTGACGCAGCATCAAGTAAATCTTAAACAGCAATTCTTATAGTCACCACAGGTGAAATTGAAAGGTGCAAAAAAAATACCGTGTATTATACGACAAACTAACAGTTACGTGTTTTTTGACTTTTGCGCACCCAGCTTTGTTCTTAACGCAGCATCCACGTAAATCTTTAAAACAGCAATTCTATAGTCACCACAGGTGAATTGAAAGGTGCAATAATACAGTGTATTATACGAAAACATAACAGATACGTATTTTTGACTTTTGCGCACCACTTTGTTCATGTCGCAGCTTCCACGTAAATCTTAAAACCAGCAATTTCTATAGACACACCACGGTGAATTGAAAGGTTGCAAAAAATACCGTTGTGTTATACGCAAAACTTAACAGATACGTGTTTTTGGACTTTGCGCCCCAGAGACTTTGATTCATTGACGCAGCTTCCAGTATATCTTAATTCAGCAATTCTTTGTCCCCACAAGGTGATTGAAGAAGGTGCTAAAAATACCGTGTATTATACGAAAACATCAACAGATACGTGCGTTTTTTTACTTTTTGCGCACCCAAATTTGTTCATGGACGCCGGCATTTCCCCCCCCCACGTAAATCTTAAAACAGCAATTTCTATAGTCACCACAGGTGATTTGAAAAGGTGCAAATAAAATAATACAGTGTTATACGAAACATAAACAGATACGTGTTTTGACTTTTGAGCACCAGCTTTGTTCATTGACGCAGCTTCCACGTAAATCGTAAAACAGCAATTCCTATATCCACAGGTGAATGAAGGTGCAAAAAAATACGTCGTGTATTATAAGGAAAAAAAATAACAGATACGTGTTTTTGATCTTTGCCCAGTTCCAGACAGATTTGTTGATAGAAACCTTGCAGTTAAATGTTGAATCCCAGCAATTTGTTTTGATTAGAGGGATTTGAGGAATAGCTGTGATTTGCCGTCTTTTAATAAGAGACTTTCCAAAAAAACTATTCCATACCTTCTCAACTTTTTATATGTCTGAAATGGATACGAAATCGCAGGTGGTAAGCGAGCAAAGGAGGGGGGTTAGCACATGGAGGTAGTGGTATGAGAGAAGGTGCTCCTTCCATGTGGCTGGCGACAACACGCATGCCAGCGGATCGTCAGTTCGCAGGGAACCGTTCAGGCCTGTCATAGCTGGGTCAGGGGGGGGCCCTGTGAATCTAAGTAACGACATCATCGCCATCTGTCCTTCAGTGGTTATTGCAACCTGCATCTAGCAGTCTTACCTCCTCGTCCCTCCCAGTCACGGCCACAATCGTCGTTCATCAGCATCTTCAGGTCATCCGTCCAACATGAAGCAGCCCAAATGTCAAACTCGTGTAGCCCACCACTGTGGATAATCCATTGTCTGAGAACCTCTTTGATGACCAAAATGAGTTTTGGGGTAGAAGCATGTTAAAAGATCAAGAGGATGATTTCGTCTGCTCTGACGCCCAGTTACTGGATGCCAATCAGTAGGAGGTGAAGGAAGCGGTCAATCGGCAAAATCCGGCAGTCTTGGCAACGCCTTGCAAGTGCCCCTTGCTTGCTAGCCCGCAGCTTCTGGATGCAGAAAGTCAGGAGACCAAGTCACCTGTGTTGAGATGATGATGATGACGACATTGCGGATCCATCCTGAACTTTTCGAGAATTTGCTTGCGAGAGCTTCATCAGGGGAGAGGAGAGGAAAGACGGAGTGGCGGTAGTGTCAAGACGGGGGTCCCCGCCACAAAAAGGGAAGGGGTGGTCGCAGAGTACGCTGATATGATTCGCCAGCCCACGGTTCAGCGCAAACCCCGCTCCTCTCGATTATCGCGTCAAAAAGGTCCAGGACCTCTCAAGCCTGGCCTGTCTTTGAGGAAAAGCCTCTGATTCACCAGCCGATGTCATATGCCAACCTTTTGCCGAAAGAGCATAAGTAGAGGCAGAACTTAACGTGGATTAACACACCAACATGTCTAGTCACATGCAAGCGAATGCTTGAGTGAATATGGAGGGAACACTTGGCCAAAAAAGGCATCAGACCAACGCGGGCCTCATCCACTGTCACACCCTCTGTCTCGCCTCCTCCTCCTCCGCCACCACCAAAGCGTTCTCAGCTGCCAAATCTCTCAGAGTCATGATCAGGGATCTGCCTCCGCTTCAAGCCTCCACCGTCGCCAGAGTACCAACAGCAACCACCAGAGACCATCCTACCCCTTCTCCTTCCGCCAGTTCAGTTTGACGACCTGCACGCCGTACAGCGGCCTGTCTAGCAGCCAGCCTTCTGTCTTCAGGTTTGGGAGCAGAAAAGAAGAAACACTTTAACCCCAAACATCCCAAAGCCAAAAAAGCCAGAATGTCGGCATTGCCAGGCTTTTGCCTTGGAAATGTTGCCTTTCCGTCTGGTGGACACAGATGTGTGTTCCGCAACGGTGGCTCACCTGCCCCCCAATACCAGATGCCGAGCAGGCATTTCTTGCAGAATAAGTGGCCTGCCCTGGCCAGCCACGTGTCATCTTAAAATTTCAAGCGCGTTGTATGAATCTGTGTCTGGAAAAGATCCAATTTAACCACCAACAACATGGACTAGTAAGCACGGCAAGGCCGCTATATCTCTGTGACAGCTAACTGGGTGAGTGGGTGGCATGTCTTGGGGTGAGGGTGGCTCTCAGGCTCGGCGCACGCTCTTCAAAACCGCAGGGATGGGGCAGAAGGCTCTTTCCCCAAGGTACCTCTGGTGGCATTCACGTGGCCAGAGAGAAACCAAAAGCCTGTGTGAAATTAATCTGCCTTGGAGACGTCCACACACAAGGTCACAGGGAGCGTGTGGCGGCTCTCCGCAACGAGAGAGAGCGTGGCGGGGTGACAATGAACCTTTTTGTGCAGCAAGAGTGGTGTGCGCGATAACGGGCGAAATCTGCTATGCCACCCTTAAGAATCAGTAGGCTGGAGCACATCCCTTGCCTGGACATGTCATGAACCTTGTTCGTCCAGAATTCTCTAAAGAGTACCGTGTCTGGACTGTCTGCTGAAGAAGGCTCGAGGTCTGAGTTCGCCTTCCGCCGTTCGCACACTGCTTCGTCCCCGCCTGGCTGCGTTGCAGCGTCAGCTCGGGCCTTCCCCGTCAACCGTCTCATTGTTGACGTGGCAACAGGATGGAAATTCCACCCTCACACATGCTCCAGCGATTGTGGGAGCAGCGCAATGCCTTACGCAGTACGAAGTGGACACATGGCCTGACAAGGCAGCGGTGGGACCTCGGGGTGTTGAGCCCCGAGAGTGGAGGCAGGTGAAAGAGCTCTGCACCATTCCTTGCCAGTTTGAAGAAGCCACTAAAGATGTGTCAGTGCGGACGGATGACTTAGTCAGCATGAGCATTGTGGTGATCTTACGTTCTGAACGATCGTAGGACTTCTGAATCTTCAGGTCCCGCCGAAGCGACGGAGGAGAAGACGGACACGATGCAGACATGGAGCCTTTGTCTCCGTCAAATCCACAAGGCCCGACAGTGTCTCAATTGTATCGGTCTTCATTAGGCAGTGGTTTCATGGTCCAGAGCTAGTGCAGTCGGCACCTCAGCTCTCAGGGTTGCTCATCTGAGGAATGTCAGGGCTGTGTTGAAGTGTGCCGGAAGAAAAGCGGAGGAAGAGGAAGGAGGAGGAGTATTCTAGACAACGACGTCCCTGCCTTGGAAAGAGGTTGGCGTGTGAATTTGAGGGCAGATGAGGAAGATGAGTTTGATAGTGCCCTCAACCAGAGGCTTGGGACACTCAGGCTCATCTCTCACATGATGTGTGGGATCGCTCCATTTCCTCCAACATGATCCTCGCCATTAAGGCATCAAATGAACAAAGTTACTGGGTGGCCACCCTCCTGATCCCCGGTACAAAACAAAACTCAGCACTTTCCCTTCCACCCACATGAATAGAGAGTAAAGCAGGAAAGGAGACCTTGCTGATTGATCAAACTGGAGACAATCTGTTGAGTATTGCTTCACGTTCTTCAAATGTGTCACGGTGGAACAACGCCAGCGATGTGACAGCAGTAGAGTGCCCAAGTAGCCGTTAGCGGCAGCAGGGCTGCAGCAGGCAAGGTGCAGAAGCCTAATGGGTGACCTCTGGCAATCGTTATTTAACACCTCACCAACGCATGCAATGAGGACACAGATACAACACCCAGAGACCAAGCTTAAGATCATGGTGCTACGACTATTCTGCGTCTATCTCCGTGTTTTGTATTGTGTTCCGGACCCATAGACTTCTGGGTATCCAAAATGGACGAAATGGCCCGAGCTGCTCGCCACGCCATAGAGGTGTGGTCTGCCAGCAAGCCAGCGTCATATCTGAGCGGACCTTCAGCACAGCAGGAGCGTCATTACAGACAAACGCATCAGGCTTTCCACAGATAATGTGGATCGTTGGACTTTCTCAAGATGAATCAGGCATGGATCTCTGTATGATGTTGTGGCCCCAATTGCGAGGTCACGATTAGTGCTGGTCTACTTCACCATTTCATCTCAAAAACAGAAACGGTCCTCTTGAAAAAAAATTATTTTTAATAATGATCATTTTTACTGCAATTTTTATTCTCAATTCCAACAGTTCATTTTGCTGTTTTGCTGTGAGGAGACTAAAAGGACACCAAGGTTTTCATGACAAAACCATTATTCCATTTAATCACTTCATCTTTAGATTTTTCCCATTGTCAATGGTTTGGGGTCATGTTGCCTCACAATTATTAACAGTGGTGAGAAGTCATATTTATAAATTTTTTGGGGTCATTGTTGCTGTGAAGTACAGCAAAAATCATGGCCCTTTGGGAACAGAAATGTGGGCTTCTAAAAGGGGAAATTTCCCCCCCAAAAATTTTTTAAAACAGTGGCTGAAAAAGGGGTTTTTTTTAAAAAATTTTTTGGGACATGCTGCTTTGAAATGCACAAAAACTACAAGTCCAAATTCCTTAAAAAAAGTTGTTTTTTAAAATAGTTTTTGTTTTTCACAATTGTCAAAAAGGTGCTAAAAGGGGTCATGTTTTTAAATTTTTTTGGGGGCATTTTGCTGTGACATGCAAGCAAACTCCGGTCCCAAATTCTAAAAAAATTTTGTTTCAAACAGACATTTTTTCTTAAACAAGGGCCCAAGAGGGGCTCAAGAATAAAGGGGCCCTTCAGAAACAGGAATAGGTGGGGACACGGGAAAAAGGACCTTTTAATGAAAAATGACTTTTTTTCTCCCAAGCCCTTTTAACAAAGCTATCAACCCCTTTTAAAATTGAAAAACCCCAAAAAAAATGCAATTAAAGACATGGTGGGTTTCCCTTCCTTTTTTAAAAAATTTTTTTTCCTAAAATTAAAAATTTACAAAAAAAACTTGCATGTAAAAAAAAGGGCTGTTTAAAAAAATTCCTCTGAATTGGTACAAGGGGAGGTACAGGAAAAAAAACCTTAAACCAGTTTAAGGTATTCAGAGGACATGGAGAAAGGGAAGGCACGGACAAAAACCCAAAGATCAGAGCCCCATTCCTCCACACTTTTTATAAAAGAGAAAAAGAAGGGGCCCAAGAAAAAGGGGCACCGGGTAAACAGGAAGCGTTAACCCCCAGAATTTTCCCAAGTGAACCCAAAATTGGTCCACACTCAAACGGGGGGGCCCAAACGTTTCCCCCGGGGTATTGACTGTGAACTGGGGACGGCTGAGTCTCACATTTCTGCTTCCGACCCCGGGCTTCAGCAGGGGACTTTTTCCCGGGTTGTTTGGCGTCATCGGGGGCTTTTTAAAAACCTGCTTTTTAATAAATGACGGACGCCAGCCGGGGGCTTTTCACCGCCCCCACGAAAATTTCCGCCCGGGGGTCTTTGCTTTTGGCCCAGGACGGGTATGGTCAAGTCCAGTAAAAACCAAAAATGGGGGTTTGGGGAAAAAACCCCTTTTTCCAGCACTTTTTAAATCGGGGGGTTTTAAAGCGGGTTTTTGGTGCTAAAGTTTGGGGGCCCAGGACAGGTAAAGTCAATGCCCCCCCATTAAACTAAAATGGTGGTTGAAAGTTTCCTTTTTCCGCATTTTTTTAAAATCGGGGGGAAACGGGTTTTGGGGGGCTAAATGCTTTTTCCCAGGACAGGTAAAGTCAATGTCCTTTGAAACAAAAATGGTGGTTTGCCCTCCTTTTTTCCCCGGCCCCCTTTTTTAAAATCTGGGGGTTTCATGCGGGTTTTGGGGGGCCATGCTGTTTTTCCGGACAGGGTTATTAAATGTCCATTTTAAAGTAAGATGAGGGGTTCAAATCATACGGGCCCTTCTGGCACTTTTTTAATTTTGTTGGGGTTTGCGGGTTTAAAAGGGTCATGCTGTGGAAACAAGAAAAAGGGAAATGAATGGGGGTGTTTTTTTTTTTTTCTTGGTTTTTAAAAAAAACCTAATTTGTTTTCCTAAAAGTAGCCGTACCCCTTTTGACGGTTTGTGGATTTTTAATTCCTTCTTCTCCAGCCCCTTTTTGGGTGTAAGAAGAAATTTTTGTTGCTCCCCCCATAGTTTTTAAATGGTCATCGCTCATAATCAAATTTCTCACAAAACGAAAACCCAAAAATCGATTGGGGGCCCGACTATTCGCCCAAAGTCAAACCCAAAACGAAAACCCCTCACACAAAAAAAAATAATCTGATTCCCCGTTAAAAATTAATTTTTTATTAAAAATTTTTTTTAAAATTTTTGGGGCATGCGCTTGAGAGGGAAAAAAATTTTAGAATCAATAAATATTTTTCCCCTTTTTAGTAAAAAGCCCTTTATTTTGTTCGGGTGGGCCCCACTTTTTTTTTTGGGTTGCCACATTTGACCTTGTGGATTTTAGAGTGCTTTCAGCTTTGCATTAACTTGTATTTTATAAAGTTTTTTTTTAAACTAAAAGTAAAAAAAGGGTTTGTGCTTTATTGTGGTGCTTCTCTTCTTTTCCTGTGTGCATTGTATTTTTGAGGCATACCAAAGGTGCCTACCTTTCTTTTTTTTTAATTGACCACTGAAGTTGGCAATTTATGTGGAGTGATTTGCAGATAACCAAAATAATATTTCTATTTCATTATTAAATAAAACACTTTAACCCAAAATTTGGGTTTTTCCCCCTTTATAACTTAAAATTTTCTGTATGTTATAAAAAAAAAAAAATTTCAACATACACAACCAAAAATAACACCCCACCTTTAAATAGACAAGGGTTCCAAAAAAAAAAACAACAACAATTTTGGGGTTTACATTTAAAAAAAGCAGGTACATGTCAATTCCTTCATTCTCTAAGACAAAGGTAATAAGCATAATTGTGATTAGTTGAATGAATCATTTGGGGCCCCCCTTTTTTGTGCAAAAAATAGGGGGAAATTAAACCCAGCGTTATTTTTTTTTTCATTATTCCCAGACTACTTTGGGAAAAAAAAGGAAAAAAGGCCCTGCTCAAAGAAAACCCTTGCAATCAATTAAAGGATAGTCAAAACTAAGAAAAGATGGGAAAAAATTCAGAAAACTTTTTCTATGGGATAATAAAATCTGTTTTTTTTTAAACACGGATTTTAAATTTAGGGTTTTCCCAAAAAAGGGAATATTTTTCAACAGCAGAGGTGGACATTCCCACCCCCAAATTTGTAATAAGACAAAATGAGGAAGTTAAAATACAAAATATTATAAATATAAGGCATCACCAAAAATGGAAGCTTTTTATTTTAAAATAAACCAAAAATAGGAATTTTTAAATTATTATATCACAATTTTTTTTTTTTTGTCATTTACACCGTACCTACAGCAGCAAAGGATTTAAGTGCAAAGTGAAGGATATCAATTTACCTATCAAGAGACAAATAAAGTAACTTTTCCTTTCCCACAGAAAATTAAATTAAATGCCCAACAGCTACAAACCATTAAGAGAAATTATCCATTAATGTTTGTCGGTAAACCATTTATGATTTTCGGGACCCTTCCACAGTAAAATACAACATATACAAAATTTTCTAGACCACCCTTAAAAAACTACTGCGGGTACATGCTGCCTGTCCTGTTTTCCATATTTTATTCAGGACATGTAGACTTTTCCCATTCAGCAGTTTATCGTTTTCCAAAATAAGATTCTTTGGCTACTAAGCACACAGTGTAAATAATAGGTGGAACCCGGAAAAAAGGGTACATTGCAAAAGCCAGCAATCACAAACCCCAACCAGGCCCCCTGACACCCTTTGGGAAACAAACACTGGGCATAAAGTACCATAGCACGCCCTGAAGGGGAAACTCAAAAAACCCTTTTTTTTGAAATGCCTAAAAACCCTTCTGAATGGGCCTTGACTTTAGTCAGGCACTCTAAGTACAAAAGGAACAGTGTAACATTGCAAGTGTTACAATAAGCAGCTAAAAAGCAATCTACCCCAAATGATAGCACTGCAAATACATTAAAAAGAAAACCCGGCATTCTTGACAACCTTTGAAAACAATTTTCCCAAGTAAAACTGTTTAGTCCTGTCATGCTAAACCTGTAAGAGGGTGAAAAATTTTGAAAAAAATTTTAAACCCAAGACTTTGTAGAACAACTTTCCATCTTTTTAAATAAAAAGCCCTTTAAAATATCTAAAAGGGCCCCAACTTTTTAAATTTGGATAAAAGGGTTTAAATTGGTAGTAATAAAAGGAATCAAAGCAGTAGCTCAAAAACACGATTTTTTAGTGATCATTTTACTACATGTATCCTAAATTCTCCATCTCGCTGCGGTAGCGCTGTTCGGAAACTTTGCTTTTGTGTTGCTTGGTCTCCAGATGTTGCCTAAACTCTAGCTCTTCGCCAGCTCCGGCATTGCACATTGAGCAATAGAACTGTCCACTGGGGGTTACACACATAGCCAGGTCCCTAGGAATCCGTTGGCGAGAACGAGGATTAAAATATGGACCTAAGTGAGACAAAGAAAAAAAAACTTGTTAGTGTTAAAGTGCAATAAAAACCACAATAAATATTTAATGTCTTATGTTGAAATAAAATGTAAATTGACTTCCACAGAAAAACTCAATGTCCTCATAAGTTTTAATTTGCATGCCCTAGAACAAAGACAATTTGGATGATCTGGTCCATTAACTTGGTCCATCGCTTAGTAATTAGGGAAACCTTAATTTAGTGACATAAGACATTGATATTAAGCGCCCTAATATTCTTTGCCACTCCTAGGAACAATTTTATGACTCTGATATGTGTGGCATGAAATGTGCTTGTAGCGGCAGTAACAGATGTCTTGTCAGCTTTTCAGTTCATGTTTTAGGTTACCTTACATACACCTTTGATAACCCTTTATTGCTCAACGTTAACACCTTTGAGCTTATAACCACCCATGTGACTTCCAGCCCCAAACCAGGAGATTTCACAAAGTATTATCACCTCTTTTATGGTCTTCTTATGACACAGTTTGATGTTTTTGTCTGATACCGATGGATAATGAACAGTTTCCCAGATCAGTGACTCTTGAATGTATCAAGGTATGGCAGAAGATATAATCTCCTTAAACACTATTTGAGCTTTGACGGTAAAGCCCAACAGGGAGCTTTAAAACTTTTTTGGATGTTATTTTATACTGATGGTACCAAGAATTTATTTAATGTTTTTTCAGTTTTGAGTTTAATAAGGAATAAATAAAAATTTTCAGAAAAATGTAAAATATAGGGAATACCATGTCATAAATACCATGTGGGCCTTTACTACTGTGCATGACTTAAATTTGAATACTTCTCTCCTACTTTAATAGTAAGCCCATACACTAAAGATTCTGCAAATACAACAAAAACGTGAAACCAGCATAAGACAAATCTCATGTCAACCTAGGTACTTAAAGGGAACTTGTCACGTAGGTTATGCCACCCTTGCCGAGTACAGCACAACCTAGTGACAAACATGCTGTCTCTGGCGCTGTGTCCCTTATTCTGTAAGATGCAGCAGTTTTAGCGTATTTAATGCTCAAGATAGTAAATGAAAAGTAATTGCCAGCAACTCCAGTAATGCAAATAAAACTGAATGCACTTAATGGAAAAAGGACTCTTAAGAGTCTTGCTGGACTCGAAACGCGTCAATTTTGTAGCATGCCATTGCCTTCATAATTGTGTTTCCACGTCTTTATTCCATTAAATGCATTCAGTTTTATTTGCATTACCGGAGTTGCTGGCAATTACTTTCCATTTGCTATCTTGGACTAACATTCCAGAGTGCAGCCATGCAGCCCGAATCATCGGAATGGTGAGCTGGCTATGTTGCCCCTTTTGCTATTATTTAATGTTCAAATCTGGTAGTTGAGCTTATTCATGAACAGGTGTTAGCTCCACCCACCCAAGGCTAGCCCCGCCCACCTGACAGTTATTCACATATTTCTACCTATTCAAAGTAATGCATTAATCAATTGTGAGGTGGGTAGGGCTAGCCTCAAGCGGGCGGGTCATGAATTAAACGGACTCTTCATGACTCTTTTCTGTCTGAAAACGGCAGATGTGAGCACTAGATACTCTAAATCTACAGCATCTTACAGAATAAGAGACACAGTGCTGGAAACAGCAGGTCTGACACTAGCTTGTGCTGTCCTCAGCAATGGGGGTATGATCTATGTGACACTTTCTCTTTAACAAAATAAAAAAAAAACTATGCATAATTTGCATCACTGCATCTGTAACAACCCAAACTAAAATTATTGCATTTTTTATCCCACATGGTAAACGGCATTAAAGAATAGAAAAATTGCTATTTTTTTGTGCATCTGCTTCCCAAAAAACAGAATAGAAAGCAATCAAAATTCTCTTGTACTTCAGAATGGTATCAATATAAACCAGATGTTGTGCTGCAAAAAAAAAAAAATCCTCACACAGTTCTGTCAGCAGCAAAAGAAAAATGCTATATGTCTTGGAATACATAGAGGCACAGGGAAATATTTTCTTTTAAAGTGTTTTTGTCATGAAAAAAATGAAAAAGTAAATAAAGGTATTATTGCTATAATCATACAGAATAAAAGTACTAATCTATTTTTACTCTACGGTTAATAGCAGGAATTTAAAAATCAAAAGTAATCGAGGCAGAATTACAGTTTTTTTCCCCATTGCTCTAAAAAAGAATTAACAAAGTTAATCAGTAAGCTATGTTTACCCTACAATGTGGCGATAAAACTGAAAACTTATCCCGCAAAAAAAAACTCATATGGCTACAGCTTTTATAATGCAACACTGAACAAAACAAAAAAACTGCTTGGTCATTATGTGGTTAATAAGTTTAAGGTAAGACGAAACTGAATACTTTCATTTTAAAAAGGCCAAAATGTCTTGCTATAGCTCACACAGTATTTCCTAAAATTCACAGTAAAATTCACCACAGCTGACTTATGTGGTGCACTAGATAGTATGGCATCTAAGCTTTTTTACACCTGTATCTCAGCATGAAGGTATGCATCAAAATAGGTCACTGAAGAAGTATGTGGGACGATTATATTGACCAGATAACCTTTGAGCCAGAAACATCCCTAGACAAATTAAAATAAATTATGTGCATGTACATAGTCTTTCATCATCCTAACTTATACATAACACCAACAGAATGCTTGCCATTAAAAATAACTAACATCATCCCAGTAACAATATCATCAAATGCAATATGACAGCTACAACGTGAGATGGAAATACCTGACCAGGATGAAGACAAGAAGCTATAGCTTTGTGCCTTGTGTAATGTGTACACCAGACAGCCATCATAAGTCTTTTACTGTACAATACCTATGAGCAATGTTCATAATATACAAAACAGACACAATAATGTAGGAAAGTCAGAATACCTTATTACATGTCCAAGAATTGTGCTCCATCACATTACCAGCTACAGATTCCCATCACATTGCCAATCACAGTGCCCTATCACGTAACCAACTACAGTGCCCATCACACCTACAGTCATAGTCCTCTATCATAAAACTAGCCAGAGTGCGCAATTTCATCTGCCAGCCATGGCACCTTATCAAACTACCGGCTATTGTGTCCATCATACTAAAAGTCATAGTGCTTAAACACATTGCCAGCTACAGTGCTCCATCACATTACTAGGTATAATTCCTTCACATTGACAGCCATAGTGCTCTACCATATTACCAACCAGAGAGCCCTATCACATTTCCAGCTATAATGTCCATCATACCTACAGCTATAGTTCCCTATCATAATAACAACCACAAAGCCCTATCACATTAACAGCTACAATGGCAATCATACCTAAAGCCATAATGCCCGATTACATTGCCAACCACAGAGCTCAATAGCAACCAGCAGTCGCATTGCCCCACATTGATATCAGCCACATCATCCCATTACAGCTACTGTATTGGATTACATAACGAAGCCCATCACATAGGCCACCACAGTGCCCCATCATATTGCCACAACACCCCATCACATTTGCTAGTCATACTGCCTTTTCATTGTCGGTAACAGTCTTGTTGGACAAAAGGGGACAGACCTGCTCTTACTAGTGCACAGAGAAGAAGAGTGTTCTGGCTTCTTTTGTTGTAAGCATAGGGGGTGGCTAGAAGGTCCTGGCTACGTCAAAGCACAGGATTTCAGTCAGATTGTTGGTGTTTTTTAGTATTTAGAAACCTCTGACAATCTGACGAGAACTTTTCACATAGACTTCAGTACAAAAAACGACCTGTAGTCTACACAGGTCTTTTTCTGGTCAAAGCTGGCAGTTTTAGGAACATGTTACAAAATCTGCCGTGGGTCCAGCAAAAAATTTACTATTGAAGTCTATGGCTATGTCTACACAGCACATATTTTCCGTCAGATTTTCTGTTGTTTTTAGTATTTAGAAACCTCTGAAACTCTTACGGATAACTTTTCACATAGACTGCCTCAAAAACCTCAACAAAATACAAAAAACATTCAAAAAACTCGTCGGAAACCCAGCAGCGTTGGTCAAAAAACTGACAAAATACTCAGGATCAAAGCAGTTTTTAGGTTTTGGTTTTCGACAAGTTTTTTTGTCCTATGCTGTGTGGCCCTAGCCCGAGATGTACCATAACTGTTCAGTGAGCAGATAACACAGATTTTGCACACACAACACAGTACACACTGTTTACACGCATCTGCACTGCCTTCGATACACAGAAAGCTGAGATTCTCCTGCTTCCTGCATTTAGATATTTGAAAACGTAAAGAAAGAAAGGACGTGCACTCCCTAATGAAACAAGTTCAGGGAATATATACCTACTATTTCCATAAATAATGTTCTCACCTTGTGGAGTTGTGCTTTGGTCGGTACAACACTCCATACATTTTTCTGGGTCACCAGTGAAGGAAAAAGGTTGCAGCTTACTCTCGTGCCAAACCTCACGATCCACGTGGAGTAAATACACAAACTTCAAAAATGAGCTAGCTCTAATATAAAATCAGACTCAAATCCGCTGCGGTAAGGCGTTAAAGAGAGATATACAGTGCAAAACCTTAGTAGGTTTTAGTAGAAAATAACCATTTATTTTAAATAGAACTATGTGTTTCGACTTAGTAGACATCCTATGAGATCTCCACTTTTCTCTAGAACGAGCCCCGAAACCTATGGGACCAACATCTATGACCACAGTGAGCCCCAAAACCTCTCCATTAAGAACAGAGAGGTGGTCAGGTCTTTCCTCTTGTTCATTCCAGAAATAGGTCTTTTTGAATTGCCATTAATGTCTGCAGTAGGACAACCCCTTTAATTATAGCCTTTCTTTTGTGGTTTACTAGATGCAAAGTAATTAGGAGGTTTGCTATAGTGCATCTTCCACATACTTAAAGGGGATTTGCAACTTCAAAAAATTCTCTTCTAAGGCCAGCTCCTAGCTTGCTACAAGCCAGCTTTAGAGAACAAAGATATGGCTGTGCTTGTGCAGCTCTCCCCCGTTCATGTGTATGGGAGTTCCCATTTTACTTGAGCACACTTGGCTATCTTCAGAACTTCCAAAGAAAAGAACTGCAGAAGCTGCCATCTCTCCATTCTCTAAAACCAGCTTGCAGTGAGCCAACAGCCCACCTCAGAAGTGATTTTAAAAAGTGACAAGTGACATGAAATAGATGCAGGCTAATCAATCCTGTTGCTGCAGCGTTTCAGGGTAAAACCCCTTTTGAAGTTGGCCAGGTACAAGGAGAAGCCACCACGGCTGGGAGAGATAAGTCAGCTGTGTCCCATGTTTGCCTTATAGGGAGAGAGCAGTCAGTTTAGTTGAGGAGACAGGAGATAGTCACACACTGGACTCATCTCTTTCAGCCGTTGTGGCTTCTCCCCATACCAAGCCCAATTTCACCCAGTGGTATGTTTCACGGTAAAACCACATGGGTAACCTGCACATATGTCATGCTGCCTGCTGCTCGGGCAGCATAAAGTAGCTGACAGGTTCCCTTCAATATTTATTATTGCTTGAGTGGTGCCCATTCGTTCCTTCATTGTATGGTATACAGATACATCTTTTGCCCCTTTCTATACTTATTCCTAATTGTATGTCAATAATGTATGTCAAGATAATTTTATAGACATAATGCATATCGCTACTCTCTGTTTGTTTATATCACTTATGTATTTTTATATTCCCACATGTGAAAGTCTACATATATTATTGGCTTGTAATAAAAGTATATAAAAAAACAGTGCTGCTTTACTGCATGTAATGACTCTTTGTTAATCTCCCTGAGCGCTGTAAAGTCTAGTCCAATGTACATACAACAAATGGTAAATAAACAGGGAACATTTCTTTTTATTTTATTAAAGGGGTTATCCAGAGAGATAAATTATTCTTAAACAGGGTTAGGGTGGTAAAAAATAAAAAAAGTTATACTTACCAATGGCTCCCCTTCCTCTGCTGCTTCGGAGCTCTCTGGGATCAGCTCTTCTTCACTTCTGAGTTCTCAACCTCGCACAATGGAGAGTGAATGGAGCGCAAGCCACTTCTGTTTGTCGTGACAAGAACCCAAAGTGAAGAGAAGCGGATCACTGGTGAAATCCGGAACCTCCATGGTGGGAGACCTGTAGTTAAGTATAACTTTTTTTTTATTGTTTTACACACCGTAGCCCCATTTAAGGATTATTTGTCTGTGCTGGATAACCCCTTTAATAAAAAAGGTACATGATCCACAGAGACTTTTTCTCCACCATAAAATGTGAAGAAACCAAGGGTTAAGTGTTCAGTTTCTCTGTAGTGCCACAGCAGGGGAAATTAAACATTACACAGTGCCCATTCACATAAATAGATTGTCAATGTAATACGCAACATGTAAGAGATGTACTTTACTGTAGTTGACAGAAGAGGACCCTAACGAAATCTTGCACTCTATTACCTCAGAATGCCCTAACAGAGTACTGTTTCTAAACTAAACTAGCCCTTTAAACGGTATATTGTATTCCCTTTATAAAATATATTTTTTATACAAAATGGTTGACCACTTTGGACAATCCTTAATTGTAAAAGTCTCTCTCTGCTGGGACCCGATCCAAAAGGGCTATTTCTCGACTATGAAATCTAGAGAAAAATAGAAGTAGGTGTTCAGCTTCCCTATAGCGCCACCACAGGAGAAATTAAGCTTTCACATAAATGGATTGTCAATGTAATCCACAACATCTAAGAGATGCTCTTTGTAACTGCACTTTACTCAGGTCGAAAGATGAGGATCCTATAGAGAGTCCTGCACTCTATTACCTCAGAACTCCCTAGCAGGGTACTGTATAAGAAAACAAGTTTCTACACTAGACAACTCCCTTAAACAGCATACTGTATACCCTTTAACTTGTTATTTTCAAACCTTACTATATACAATTGTATTTGAGAGGTAAACTGAAAAGAAACCCCTGCACACCTGTGATAGTTCTGGGAGTCATGAAAGAATAAGGGTGACTTGTCTGAAAAGTGGTGACGGCACAGTGTAAAGTGCGCCTGAATGAATGAACCTTTTAAAAAATCTGGCGTCTGGTATACCTTGCATAGTAAAATTAATGTAACTATGAAGGCGCATTACAAAGTCTAGGCGCATATCAAATCATTGATAGCATATTTGATGTGCCTTTTAGGCACATTCAAGTAAACAATCCACCGACACATATATAGAGGAGGAGGGAATATCTAGTAATCCATACAGTGAAGGAAATAATTATTTGATCCCCTGCTAATTTTGTAAGTTTGGCCACTGATAAAGACATGAAAAGTCTATAATTTTAATGGTATGTTAATTTTAACATTGAGAGAAAAATCCAGAAAATCACATTGTATAAATTATATAAATGTATTTGCATTTTGCTGAGAGAAATAAGTATTTAATTTCCTACCAACCATTAAGAGTTCTGGCTCCTCCAGACTAGTTAGACGCGCCTAATCAACTTGTTACCTGCATTACAGACAGCTGTATTAAATAGTCACCTTTATAAAAGACTCCTGCCCACAGACTCAATTAATCAGTCAGACTCTAACCTCTACAACATGGGCAAGACCAAAGAGCTTTCTAAGGATGTCAGAGACAAGATCCTAGACCTACACAAAGCTGGAATGGGCTACAAAACTACAAGTAAGATGCTGAGTGAGAAGGAGACAACTGTTGGTGCAATAGCAAGAAAATGGAAGAAATACAAAATGACTGTCAGTCGACATCGATCTGGGGCACCATGCAAAATCTCACCTCGTGGGGAATCATTGATCATGAGGAAGGTGAAATATCAGCCTAAAACTACACGGGGAGAACTTGTCAATGATCTCAAGGCAGCTGGGACCACAGTCACCAAGAAAACCATTGGTAACGCATTACGAAGTAATGGTTTAAAATCTTGCAGTGCCCACAAGGTCCCCCTGCTCAAGAAGGCACATGTGCAGGCCCATCTGAAAATTGCCAATGAACACCTGGATGATTCTGTGAGTGATTGTTAGAAGGTGCTGTGTCAGATGAAGCAAAAATTTAGCTCTTTGGCATTAACTCAACTCGCCGTGTTTGGAGGAAGAGAAATGCTGCCTATAATCCAAAGAACACCGTCCCCACTGTCAAGCATGGAGGTGGAAACATTATGTTTTGGGTGTGTTTCTCTGCTAAGGGCACAGGACTACTTCACTGCATCAATGGGATAATGGCTGGAGCCATGTACCTTAAAATCCTGAGTGACAACCTTCTTCTCTCCACCAGGACATTAAAAATGTGTTGTGGCTGGGTCTTCCAGCAAGACAATGACCCAAAACATACAGCCAAGGCAACAAAGGATTGGCTAAAAAAAAGCACATTAAGGTCATAGAGTGTTCTAGCCAGTCTCCAGACCTTAATCCCATAGAAAACTTATGGAGGGAGTTGAAGCTCCGAGTTGCCAAGTGACAGCCTCAAAATCTTAATGATTTAGAGATGATCTGCAAAGAGGATGTGTCAAACCTCATCATCAACTACAAAAAACTTCTGACTGCTGTGCTTGCCAACAAGGGTTTTGCCACCAAGTATTTAGTCTTGTTTTCCAGAGGGATCAATGACCCAAAACATACAGCCAAGGCAACAAAGGAGTGGCTCAAAAAGAAGCACATTAAGGTCATAGAGTGGTCTAGCCAGTCTCCAGACCTTAATCCCATAGAAAACTTATGGAGGGAGTTGAAGCTCCGAGTTGCCAAGTGACAGCCTCAAAATCTTAATGATTTAGAGATGATCTGCAAAGAGGAGGTGGCAAACCTCATCATCAACTACAAAAAACTTCTGACTGCTGTGCTTGCCAACAAGGGCTTTGCCACCAAGTATTAAGTCTTGTTTGCCAGAGGGATCAAATACTTATTTCTCACTGCAAAATGTAAATACATTTATATAATTTATACAACTTTTCTGGATTTTATTTTGGATATTCTATCTCTCAATGTTAAAATTAACCTATCATTAAAGTTAAATACTGTTCATGTCTTTGTCAGCGGGCAAACTTAAACAATCTGCAAGGGATCAAATAATTATTTCTTTCACTGTACATCCAACAAAGTTAATTGAAGCATATTAAAATCCATAGCTAACAAAACAAATAGAAGATCCAACAAAACAAATCCCGTTGAATTGTTTCAGGCTGTATTACAGCCCTGAGCCGTAGCCATTGACAATAACTAAGGGCTATAATACAGCCTGAAATGCAGCAGCAGGATTTGTTCCTGTTATACGTGATTTTACATTTCTCTTCGATTGGTAAGCTGTGGAGTTTAATATGCTTCAATAAACTTTGTTGGTTTTATGGAACACTGGAAATTCCCTCCTCCTTCTTTATAGTTGTATCTGAGTCACTGTTTGCTTAGTTTTTCTCTTTTGTGATCTGTTCTGCTCTCTTACATTACGTGTATCTATTCACAATAAAATCATAATAGTAAACCAGGACTGACTGCAACAGCCATAAAAGTAATGGGGCCACCAGTGTTATAAAGACTCTTCAAAACTTTGACACTCAAAAAGTAACATAAATGTTGAGCGCATCTGTCTCCACACTGTATAAGTACACTTGTGAGCCAGGAAAGAGCGCTTTGGAATTCTGCTGTTTGTGCACAATATGGACTTTAGGTTTGTATTCGGCTCCATTAGTGCAGTCATTTCAGCAAATTAAAACTTTACTTAAACAATGATGTAAAATCGATAAAAAAACAATCAAGAAATAGCATCCAGCCATATGGTATCAGGAATAGAATTAGAAATAACTGTGATTAAGATCTGCGTCTGCAAGCTTGGCATGTTAAGCCTATTTTAATTAAGGGAAGGAAACTTAGGCCTTATTTCTATAATGGTAAGACAATAGTTATCTTCAATTATCCAATGTCCAGAGATTGTTACTGTAGGGTAACAGACGCAAAAGTAAAAACTGTCTTTCACTAGCCAAGAATCTACAAATAGATTGAAGATCGTGTCCTCTGAATCCTTGATTGAAACTAGATAGGGGATTATAATTTTGTATACATGATGTAGACGTAGTTCATTTCAATTCAATTTATTCTACAGCAATGTGCACCTCACTGTACACTATGCATGTAACATGGCCCAGACAACCAGATTCTTCATCTGTTACTATGGCAACAGTAACCCATTACTCTATGAGGCCTATTCTATGAGCCAGCCTGGACAAGTCTCCTTGATAGAATACCTGTATTATTCTGAAGAAAGCAGACGTTTCTTCGATTCTGCATCATTTTATGTTCGTTGCCTTCTTTCCGAGCTCTCCTCTTGTATTCAGAGTCCCTGTGACAAAATCCCATTACATGTCATCAATAATAATAAAAAAAAATGGGCTGCATTCATATACCAAAAAGAAGTAAAAATATTCATTTCAGTAGCGAACTGATAAAATATGTAACAAGCAAATAATAGTTTTCTTTTTTTATTTTTTTTGACTGGGCATATTTCATTTTCCACAAGAAAAGGTGTTATAAAAAATGACCTACTCTTTAATTTGTGCTTTTATGTTAACCACATTTTTTAAGAATTGTTGATATAATTCTTTTTTTTAATTTCCCATATCACTATCAATATTTAAAAAAAAAAAAATCCTGAAGTTGTGCAGTTTTCACTTTGGCCACTAGCCCTAATAATAGTCTGACACACCTGTTCTGTAGAGAAAGATTTTCAGCAGTCTCCTCATTATCACATTAGCGCAGACAGGATTACACTAAAAGATGACACCAGTGTGCAAAGATAACACAGGATCCACCATGCACATTAGGAAATAGTCACAGCTTTACCCTCTTCCCGTCCCTACACACTGACTTCTTCCCAGGTGACAGACCATGCCTAGAACACTCTCCTACAGAAATCAATGGGTCAGTTCCTGTTCTTAGGCTCCCAGTTGCATGAAGCTGCTGTAAAGCATCTCTCTAAATGCTGTTACAAGCAACTCAGGCAAGATGGCTGTCCCAAAATCATATACAGACAACCGAATTAAAAAAAAACAACAATCAGAAAATAAAAACAACTAAGAAGAAAAGAATATGTATTAGTGTCTTGTTCTAACTAGTAAAAATAAAATAGCGATAGATTCCCTTTAAGTACACATGGGTTTGAATGTGCACTTTCTCACTCTCGGTTATTCCACTAACTTTTTCACTTTTTTCCGTGATATCTTAGGCTTTATTGTTATGTAATTTTCACATTATATTTTTTTTTATGATTATTATTTATTTTTTCAAAGCGAAAGTGGCGCTAAGATGAGTTTTGTAATTGTGTCCCTTTTCCGTCATGAATGTTTATATTTAGGTGATATAAATTTTAAGGTCATCAAGGGTGGAGCTAAAAATTGCGGTTTGGGCTGTTAGTATTTTTTCAATAATGTTTTATGTTTGTGGAATTTCTACTTTTTTTATTGTACATATTATGCCCCCCATCAGGTCAGAAAAAGATCTGTGGGGTGCATTTCTACATAAGGGTTTTTTCTTCTGATTTCCTGGAAATTATATATTAACCCCAGATACAGAGGAAATACATTTCAGAGTTAAACGACCACTGCCTGGACTTTTATAGTCTACAAACAGCTGTCATGTAGTTAAAGGGAACCTGTCACATAGGTTATACTGCAGCATGGGCTAGTGACATATACATTGTTTCCAGCAGTCTGTCACTTACTGTGTAATGTAATGTAGTTTGCTAGCATTCAATGCTTAAATCTGGCAGCACGTAGCCCTCCCTGCAGAGATGAGTCCACTCAGTTCATGAGCAAGCGTTAGTCATGCCCACGCGCCACTACTTATGACTATAGTAATAGGCAGGATCAGCAGCAGGTGGATGAGGCTAATGCCTTCTCATGAATTGTGTGGACTCATCTCTGGCAGGACAGGCTGCAGGCTGATAGATATAAACATTCAATACCAAAAAACTACCATACATTACACAATA
Source organism: Phyllomedusa bahiana (assembly GCA_025379985.1). Taxonomy (NCBI): domain Eukaryota; kingdom Metazoa; phylum Chordata; class Amphibia; order Anura; family Hylidae; genus Phyllomedusa; species Phyllomedusa bahiana. The sequence goes on along the minus strand of JAODAL010006512.1, from coordinate 56,197 downwards.
AATGACAGACCGCTGAAAACAGCATGTCCGTCACTAGTTTATGCTGCCCTCATTGTGGACTGCATAATCTCAGGTTCCTTTTAAAACAAATCAGATGCAAATCACAAAAAGAGGAATTGACTGTTTATTAAAATGTGAAAACTGATCTCACTCCTATGCTTATATGTATTCGTTATTTTATGGAGCTTAAAGGGGTTGTCTCGCTACAAAGATTAGCTTTCAACATGTAGGGAACACTAAATCAAGACATTTTCCAAATATATTGCGTTGGTTTTTTTGTTTTTTTTTTTGAGGAACTATAATTGATTTTATCACCTTCTGAGGGCTTTCTAGTTTCCCAAGTGACTGACCTGTGTACTTCTTCTCCCCTGCTGTTTGTTCTATCTGATAGCAGGGAGTGAAGTCATCACACAGGTCGCGGCAGCAAAGAACTCCGGACAGTGAGAGCAGTAATTACTGCTGTTTACTTTAACTCAGAAGCTTTCCTGGTCCTGACAGCATGAGATTTATCTAATTAGCAGGTCTGAATACACTGAGTTCATATGCTAATTACAGACAGCTTGACCAGGAAGTAACAGAGCAAAGCAGCATTATTTCATTCATGCATCCTATGAAACTTTGAGATGAGACAACCCCTTTAAGAAAGGTCGAAACTAGAATTTATAGGGCACCATAGCAAAATAAGATAGGCCTCTACCACCTAGTGACAGGAAACTAAAACAGTAGCATTAATGTATGGTTTAATTTGTATTACTTCTTGGCTCCATCCCCTTAACTATTATCCAAAAATTTGTAAAAAAAAATGCCTGCTCTACCAGTAAAAAAAGTACAACAACCCTCACCAAAATTGAAAAAGAAAAGGAAGAAAATTAGCTTCTGTGGAACGCTTTCATTTATACCTACATAAAAGAATTAGCTGGAGTCTCAGCCAGACGCAATCTCTTGGCATGGTTTTTTCCTTGGTAGTGTGCTTGAGCAACCACTGGAGAGCTGAATGAGGCATCACACAATTTGCAGTAGTCATTCTCGGTAGCAAGAATCACCCGCCCCCCACTTTTCGGGGCTGTCACCTGAATGAATTAAACACATCACTATTTTACAGTGAAATCCTCATTATTAACAGTTTTATAGAATGACATTTGGTATGAAAGTGACTAATGGATAATCCCTTTAATTTAACGGGTTTTGACATGAACATAGCAAGTCACAAGCCGACCATCTAAGAGAACCAAGAGGGCGGCGCTTGCGGCCAACCTCCCCATTAATTTCTGTGGAGTTCCAAAAAACCCGGGCAAGTTCGTTTGGCTATATTCAGAACGCCCACAGAAATGAATAGGGAGGACGGCCCAAGCACCACTTTGTCCATTCTCTGAGATGGTCAGCTCACATCTTGTGACAACTAACAGCATGGTAGTGCGATCATGACAAAACCCCTTCAAGGACATCTGATACAATAATGAAGCTAAATTAGTGGATGCCTTGGTACCAACTAAATAGCTCCACCACCAGCAAACTGAGGACTGAATTGCTTCTGCTGAAGCTCAAGTGCAGGCAGTGAGTTGTTCTGCTAGCAGTCATCACCACCAATCCTTCTATAAACATGCAGGTTTAGCCAAGCGTGATGTGTATGCCAATGGAAAAAGTGAAATAGAGCAATAAATGTACATCTATGCCATTTCCTTCAGCTAATCAATCAGCTAAAAATCTCCAGAATGAATGCCATCATACACAATATACATTCATGGCACCTTATGGAGGAGTAAAAAATCAACATACAAGGTGATTCAAAAGACTGGTACAGTAACATCAGTGGTAAATGGCCGGTGACTGAAACTCAAAGCAAAAGCGGCATAGTTGTCCATAGCAATCAATCACAGCAAAGCTTTCATTTTCAAGAGCCAAATGTAAAATGTGCTTACATAGTGTGACATAAGATGGCGACACTGAAGCAAGAGAGAATTTTTTAGGCCTCGTTCACATGGCTTGTGGCCGGCGTAATTGCGGGGACGGATTTCGCCCCGCAATTACGCCCGCAGCTGTGTAGCGGGGCAGGGGCGGGGTGGGGGGCCGGCAGCTCGCCGGCCCCATAGACTGTCATTATCTATGGCGCGTACACGCCGTAAATAATGTGCATGTCCCATTCTCCCCACCGCAGTGGATTCGCCGAGCGGGGAGAAGAGACGGAATTCACAGTTCTCTACGAGAACTGTGGAGTACCGTCGTTACAGGGACGGATTGGAGCCATCCTGCAGCGCAAAGACGGCGCGCAGTACGGCTCCACTCAGCGTCGAAATAAGCCGTGTGAACGAGGCCTAAGAGTGTTGAAATTTGCAACAACATGGTCTGTTGTGACAGTTCAGTGAAACTTTCAGAATAAAAATGGCATTTCTCGTTGGGTGAAACAATTGGAAACCCATGGGTGTTTATGCAACAGGAAACGTCTGGGCCCCAAAGACTTCAGAAGAGATAGTGAACAGGATTAGAGCCGTGTATGAGTGAAGTCCTAGAAAGATGACCAGGCTGACTAGTATGTAGCTACAAGTGTCATAAACCAGCTTATGGCGTATGTTACAAAAACATCTGCGTCGTAATCCATACAGAACACATCTTCTTCAGGAGCTGAAACCAGACAACAAACTGCAACATCTTGACCTTTGCGTTGACTTGAAAGGTTCATTGGAAGAGGATGAATTGATTGACAGGCTGGGGTTTAGCAATGAAGCTACCTTTTACCTCAGTTTGTAGGTCAATCGCCAATCTTCTGAAAAACCATATATCCTTATTGAGCACATGAGGGACTCAACCAAAGTAAACATGTTCTGTGCAATGAGCAGAGTCTACGGTACCATCTCTTTTGTATAGGATACTGTCCCTGGCCACTGCTACCTTGACATGTTAAAGGAAGATCTTCCAATCATACTCTATGAGCAGGACAGAGCACCTCCGAATTTCCATTTGGATTTTTGCCAATATCTAACTAAAACTCTACCAGAATATTGGATTGGCCGGGTCAGAATCAGCAATTAACGGATTCATGTTGCATTGGCTTCCATGATTATCAGATCTTACACCCATTGACTGCTTTATGTGGGGCTACATCAAGGTCAATCCACCCACACCGATCCACAGGTCTAAAGGACCTAAGCTAACACATCACTAAAACAGTAGAGTCCATATCTGGGGCTACATGTATGAAAACTGTCTAGGTCTAAAATTCACTTTGTTGCCCATGGCAACCAATCAGAGCACCCCTTTCATTTTTCCAGAGCACTATATGAAATGAAAGGAGCACTCCGATTAGTTGCTATGGGCAACAAAGTGAGTTTTAGACCTAGACAGTTTTCACACATGTGGCCCCTGGAGTCCAGTTATGGCCTGGGTCATAACAGAACTGGTCACCAACAGAAACGACTTTGAACATTTCTGCTTGAAAACTTTGATAGATATTCTGTCTTTTTATATCAATAACTTTGTGTTAAATTCTCCTGATTATGGATGAAAAGACTATAATTCCTATAATTCTGCACCATATGTTTTGAGTCACCCTGTATAGAGAATATACAGTGTATATAAAGTATATATTAGTATATTCACTCTTAGGCTATGTGTACACTGCACAGAAAAACGTCCGTTTTTTCAGCGTTTTTCGTTTTCAAAAAACGCTGGAAAAACGACTGTAATCATCTCCCATAGAGACTTCTTTTGTAAAAACGTCCTGCTGTCTACACTGAGCAACATGCTCTAAAAAACGCCAGAACAGGGCAGAAAATTTACTACAGGAGTCTATGTAAAGCGCCGGACGTCTTTTGGCGCGTTTTCGCTGCGGTTTTTGCCGTGATTTTTCAATGAAAACCCTCCCAGAGCCCCAAGTTACACCTATAATGGGTGGTAACAAAGGTTATTCATTATCAAATTTGCATACAAGTGTCTTATGTGTCCTTGTCTGTACCTTTTGTAATAAAATGATCATGCTTTGGTCGCTAACAATTTTTGCGCAATTCATATTTTTTTCGCAAAAAATACGTTTTTTACAGATTTTGGCATCAGAATCAGGTTTTTTTTACAGATTTTGATGCTAAAATCCTTTTTCCTAAAATTTCCCACTGATTTTGGACGCCTAATAAAGTTTCTTTTCGTCTACCTGACGCCAAAAAATACGTTTTTTTACGGATTTTGGCGCGAGAATCCATATTTTTACGTTTTTTTGGCACTAAAATTATTTTTACAGATTTTGGCGCTAATAACGTTATCTTCCTTCTGACGCCAAAAATACATTTTTTGGGGGGATTTTGGCGCAAGAATCCGTTTTTTTTACGTTTTTTGGCACTAAAATAATTTTTTTTACAGATTTTGGCGCTAATAACGTTATCCTCGCCTCTGACGGCAAAAATACGTTTTTTTACGGATTTTGGTGCAAGAATCCGTTTTTTTACGTTTTTTGGCACTAAAATAATTTCTTTTACAGATTTTGGCGTTAATAACGTTATCTCGCTTCTGATGCCAAAAATAATTTTTTTTTACGGATTTTGGCGCAATAATCCGTTTTTTGGCACTAAAATATTTTTTTTCCAGATTTTGCCGCTAATAACGTTATCTCGCCTCTGACGCCAAAAATACGTTTTTTTACGGATTTTGGCGCAAGAATCCTCTTTTTACGTTTTTTGGCAATAAAATTAATTTTTTTTTACAGATTTTGGCGCTAATAAAGTGATCTCGCTTCTGACACTAAAAATATATTATTTTTACGGAATTTGGCGCAATAATGCGTTTTTGGGATTTTGCCGCTAAAATCCTTTTCTTTACAGATTTTTATGCTAATAAAGTTATCTTGCTGTATGGAAAGATAATGTGGGTTTTTGTGGATTTTGGGGCAAGAATCTGGTGCAAAATTTAATAAAGCAGTAGCACGCAGCAGCAGCACACAAAGGACAATGTGCTCACAATGGCTACAGTGATCTAAAGGAAGTGACTACTTAACATGTTAACTCCACCTGTAGGGTGTAGTTTACATCCAATGGCTTAATTTGTGCATACATTAAAAAGCAGAGAAAAGACGATTCAAAAAACACTTAAAAAAACGCTCCAAAAAAACGCTTCAAAAAACGCTCCAAAAAACGGACGTTTTTTCAGCTGCTTTTGACAGGCAGTGGACAGAAAACTCAGTTTCATGAACGTTTTTAGTAATTCGTTTTCAGGTCGTTTTTTGTCCACTGCAGTGTAGACATAGCCTTAGATATCAGATTCTTTTTACTTTCTGTTTACTTAATGCATTGCAACAACAAATTTAACTCTATTGTGGGATTATACAGATTTGATTATTTAAAAAGAATCTGTCCTACTGTCCTTCTTTGTTTATTATATCCCATTAATAATAATTATGTCACATAATGTGCTTTGTAAATCTAGGTGATATTCTATAAAATAATGAAAGCTACATCGACTCTCCAGGCGTTAAATATGATAAAATGCATTGTCACTGGCCACAAAACAAGCAATGAAGTTGCCTGATCGTGTCAGGGGAATGAGAACAGTTTTGTGGCATACATCCTGCTAGAAGATAAAGGCACCAGGGATGATATATGAATTCATCCTGCATTATTACTTGAATATCATTGTAGTGAAACATTGTAACAAGTGGTATATGCCAACACTGTGCAGCCAAACATGTAGAAGGATTTGTTTCTGACACAGAATTAAACTCCAGGCGCCATCTAGTGGACACTACTAGGTCTCATCTCCAAACATGAAAATAAAATTCTCTCCTTAGGAGAATAAAGCAAATAATCTCTAAACAATTGTGTAAATTGTAGCATCCATTAATTACTAAAAACCTAAAAGAGGTTCTGAACCTTAAATCCCAGACATTAAAGCCAACTGTAGTACAAAAGAGAGCACCCCGTATAGAGGACCCAATTGAGACAGATGCCAGCGGTATAGGGCATCTTATTTGGACTTAAAGGGGTTGTCTCACTACATTGATTCATCTTACCTCAGTCCTGTTTTCTTGGTTTCATTTTCAATTCAGAGTGTGTTTACTGGCTTCTACTAGGCTGCAGTAGAAGCCAGGTCTGTAGCTATAGCAACAAGTGCTAGCAGCCTATCAGGAGAGATTGAACAGATCTGTAGCTATAGCAACCTGAGGAGCTGATGCAACCCATACAAGAGGGGATATCTCAGAGTAGGTAGGACACTGTTAATGGACATATATTGCAAAGTGACTTGTTTTTGCAAGGTCTTTAACATAAAAAGCAATCCTTTTAGTGAGACAACCCATTTAAGTTAGGACTTACATGGTCAATAGCTTTCCTTAAAAAAAAATCTGCATATTCCACGTGGTGGCAAATTGAATAACACAAGTGTAGCACAGCAGGCTACATGTTACTATAAAGATTATCCCCTACATATATACAATGCTATTTTTATGATTTGTTAATCTTTAACCCTTTACCGTCGGAGCCAGTTTTAGCATCTGACAGAGCCCCATTTTTTTTAAATCTGTCACTTTATGTGGGAATAACTTTTTGACACTTTTACCTATCTATGTGATTCAGAGAATGTTTTCTCATGACACATTGTGCTTTAAGTTAGTAAGAAATTTTGGCCCAAAATGTCCTTGATTATTTGTGAAAATTATCAAAGTATTGTGAAAAATTAGAAAAATTTACCATTTTCAGACTTCAAAAATTTCTTCATGTAAGACCGATAGTTATCCCACTCAAAATAGTTTATAACTAGCATCAACCAAATGTCTACTGTAGATTGGCATCATTTTCTAAATGTCTTCTTTTTACGACATTAGAGGGCTTAGAAATTTAGTAGTAATTTTCACATTTTTTTAGGGACCAGTCCAGTTCTGAAGTGACTTTGAGCGGCCGGCATGTTAGATTCCCCCATAAATGACTTCATCTAAGAAACTACACCCCTTAAAGTATTCAAGACAGCATTTAGGAAGTTTGTTAACCCATTAGGTGTTTCAGAGGAATTAAAGCAAAGTGGAGATGAAATTCCAAAATTTCACTTTTTTTTTTTGCAGATTTTCCATTTTTATCCATTCACAAGAACATGGTAGATGTGACCATGGAAATAAAACTTAATAATGATTTCCCAGATTCTGCCATTTTCAGAGATATCCCATATGTGGCCCTAGTGCGCTATTTGACTAAACCACAATCCTCAGAATAGGAGGAGGCCCTACCAGACTCTGGGGTCTCATTTTCATTACGACTTTATTTAGGTGCCATTTCAGGTTTACAGACACCCTAAGGGGCTAAAACTTCATAAACACCTCTAAAAAGACCACATATTGGAAACTACACCCCTAAGGAAAATATCCAGGGGTGTAATGAGTATATTGACTCCACAGTTATTTCACAAATTGTTTTAGCATTAGGCTGTGAAAATGAAGAAATTTCTTTTTTACAACAATCTGCAATTTTAGCTGAAAATGTTGAATTTTTAGAAAGAATCCTGGAAAAAAAGCAACCCAGATTTTGTTCCACAAGTTCAGCAATACCCTACATGTGGGTGTAAATTACTGTTTGGGCGCATGACAGGGCATACAAGGGAGGAAGCGCTATTTGGCTTTTGGAATTCAGATTTTGGTGGGACCATGTCGCATTACCAAAGTAATAGAACAGGTGAAACCTTCCAGAAGTTGCCCCATTTTGGATTCAACATCCCTCATGGATCTGATCTAGGGGTGTATTGTGCATTTTGGGCACACAGGTGTTCCATAGTTTTTTTTTTAGTGTTGGGCCATGAAGATGGGGGGAAAAAAGCAATTCCGACATTGTTTTTTGGATTTCATCTTACATCATTCGTGGTGCAGTGTAAATGACAGGATAACTTTACTATGGGGGTCGGTACAATTGCAATGATAAAAATTTTATATAGTTTTTATGTTTTATTACTTTTACACAATAGAAATATGTCTATAAAAAAATTAGCATTTTTATGTTGTCCTATTCTGACAGCCATAACTTTTTTATTTTGCTGTGTGAATAGCTGTGTAGGGGCTTGTTTCTTGTGGGATGAATTGATGTTTTGGTACCATTATGGGGTTCATATGATGCTTTGATCACTTTTTATTAAGGTTTTTGTGAGGAGTTTTGAACAAAATACAGCAATCCTGGTAGTGTTTTTTTATTTTTAACAGCGGTCACAGTGCGGTATAAATGACATGCTAGCTGTGCTCAGCAGGTCGATATGATTACAGCGATACTCAATTTGTATTTTTTTATGTTTTACTGCTTTTACACAATAAAAACACTTTTATTGAAAAAGGAAAACATGTTTTTGCATCACTATAGTCTGAGACGTTTTTATTGGTATCATGGGGGAACAAGGCTTTTTGATCGTTTTTAAATACGATTTTGGGAAGGCATGGTGTAGAAAATACTGCAATCCTAATAGTGTTTTTTATTTTTATTTTTGTGGACGGGGGCGGGGCGGGAGCGGGGGAGTGAGCGGGGGCCGCACTTCGCCGGCCCATAGACAATCACTGCTAGCGGCACGTATACGCCGCTAGAAAGTGACATGTCAATTATCTCCCCGCTCGGCGGCTTCGCGGCGGGGAGAGGAGACGTAATCCATAGTTCTCTATGAGAACTGTGAATTACCGTAATGAATGGGCTGTTTTCGGCCCGTAATTGGCGCACTTCGGCGCGTAATTACGGACCGAAATACGGCCCATTTTAAGCCGTGTGAACATGGCCTAACAGCGCTCATCATGTAGTATCCGTGACGAGTTAGTTTTACTCTGTGGGTCAATACGATTACGGTGATACCCAATTTATATAGTTTTTTTATGTTGAAGCGCTTTAAAAAAAAAGTGTTTTTATTGTGTAAAACAATATTTATGCATTGCTGTCTTCTGATAACTTTTTTATTTTTCCGCATACAGAGCTGTGTAAGGACCTTTTTTTGTTGGATGAACTGACGTTTTAATTGGCAAAACTTTTGTGTTTCTATGATTTTTTGATCACTTTTTATTCAATTTTATTTGCTGTGGGATGAATGAAAATTGCAATTCTTTGATTGTTTTTTTTCTTTAATGCCGTACACCATGCGGATAAATTAACATGACATGTTTATAGGGTGGGTCGTTATGCATGTGGTGATACCAAATATGGGTACTTTATTTATTTTTGATGTTTTTGAGACAATTGGCATTTGTAAAGGGGAAAAGGGCGATGATCGCCGCTGAATCTTCCTAATAGCGAGCAGTGATAAAGTCACTGCTAATTGTTAGATCCGGCTTGGGGTCCGCTCTGTCGGTCGCCAAGACAGATCTACAAAGCGCTTGTAACACGGAGTGACAACTCTGTGTGAACAAGCCCTTATGGTTGGCTTACCGTAACAGCAGGCCTGAGATGTTGCTCCTCTGGACCACTGCAAGTGGTGTTATAAGCCACATCATGGTCCCGGTATTCACCAGAGCCTGCCGCAAGAAGGCTACCAGGACGCTGCCGCTGATGCGACTTGCTTGCGGTGGAAGCCGGGGAGCAGCGTGGTACAAAATCGGTAGGCCAACTTGTGGTTGGGGACAGGCATACAGGTCAGGACAGGCGGCAAAATTTCTTGACGAGACACGTAGGCACACTGGTAAACAGAATACTCAAGAACAGCAAGGAGAATGCTTTCTCAATAGGCAATTAAGGGCAATATGGAACTAGCAGTGAGGACTGCTGAAGACTGGCTAACATAGGACCGGCGGCCAGCAATTACCGGCGTGCTGGCCCTTTACATTTTGCAGAGCCAACACGCGCATGGGTCAGCTCAGGGAGCAAGGAGAGGTGAGTAGCTATGGCTAGGACCAGAACTGCAGGTGCACCCGCAGCCCAACATGTGAGTGGCGGTGCCACTCGCAGGAGAGGCACAGGAGGCAGCAGAGGTATGGGTGCACCCGAGACCCGGCGTATGGGTCACGGGAGTACCCATAACACTGACCATGGGCATTGGCTGCACCTTGCTCTATCGCAGCGATGGGGCTATCATCAACTAGGTGAGCGGACTTAACTTGTTGTTTTTACTGATCACGGTGACTTATAAGTAACACATGGTGTTTTTAGCAGCACAGGAGCTTGTTTATAAGTTACTGACAAACGATAACCTTTTAGAGCTCTATAGTATTCTGCCCTACAGTTAAAACCCTTCTGTTAGCAATGTCTCTCTAACAGGATCAGCTAGTAATAGCCGAGTCGATATGTCAATTACTGCTGTAGAACCGGCCACACTGTAAACAAGCAGTGAGAACCTGAAGCCGGCTGTAAAGAGCAGGCTCTGTTTAACAGCATGGCAACTCCCCCTTTAAGGTCAAGTTCATGGTTCAAAATAATCTAATGGGATTTAATTTTGCCATTTAAAGCTCGCATAAGAACCTGTGTCTAATTCAGGTAAATTGGAGGAAGATACTTTTCTCTGTTATGGTCATCCACTAAGACTTATTCAATATGTAATGTGACAGGACGTCATAACCTGCAAGGAGATATTAATTAACCAGATACTTACATTTGGTGAAGATGATTCAGGTGATACTGTATGTAAAGTATGTCTAGATGAAGCCGGACAACTACTTGATGCAGAATAATTCCGTAACTTCTTGCTATGGTTTTTGCCCTAAAATACAAAGGTTTAATAAGAAACACATCTGTACATGTCTAAAATTAAGATTTAAAGAGATTTATTGGACGGACTCCAAATGGAATATGGAAAGCCTGAACATGAAGTGAGTGACAGATTTTACTTCCTAGTGACTATGGGTATCAACACTGATTTGTATGTACTAGTTTTTATACATATATTTTGTATTCTCCTATTTGAGAAAACAAAGAAATGTAGTGCTAGAGAAAACTGGAGCAGATTCCCATAACAAACAATCAAGCTCCAGGTCTTATCTCTCCAAATGTGTTTCTCTAACGTTTCAGACCATGACAGCAACTTCTTTCTTTTCTCTGCTGACCCCAGTCTAAAACTATGTGCCCTTTGGCCTCGTTCACACGGCTTATTTGGGCGCGGATTGGAGCTGTACTGCGCGCCGGATTTGCGCTGCAGTACGGCGCCAATCCGTCCCTGTCATTACGGTAATCCACAGTTCTCATAGAGAACAGTGGATTCTGTCGCTCCTCCCCGCTCGGCGAATCCGCCGCAGGGGGAGAAAGTGACATGCACATTATTTACGGCGCGGACGCGCCGTAGATAATGCATTGTCTAGGGGGCCGGGGAGCGGCGCCCCCGCCGCGCTCCGGCCCCGCCCCCGCCCCGCCCCTTATTCACGGCGAATTTGTGAGCGCAATACGGCTCACAAATCCGTCGGGAATAAGCCGTGTGAACACGGCCTATGAATGGGAGTTCCGATTACAGCCAAGTGGAACCATTCAACTAAAATTGCAACTCCCATTCAAGTATATTGGAAAGACCAGACTACCTCTCTGTTCAGAGATGTTTCGAGGCTCATTTAGGAGATAGGTGCAGGTTCTGGATATATCAGACAATGACTGCATATCCTAGTGATATGCCATCATTGTCTGAAGTGAGACAACCCCTTTAAGTTTAAAGAACATGCACAGGCTTATGAACTATTTTTTTGAAGTAAGGATGAATTTACACATGGCGGTAGAGGTAAAGGAATAAGCAAATCACTACTGTATATGCTTTTCTCTAACAACCACAGTCATTGTCTTGTTAAAGCAATTCTAAAATTAAACTACAAAAAAGTATGAAAAAGCTACATCAAAAGCAGTTAAAGGTAAATTTTAAATACATGCAGTTGTATAGTATTTTCATCATGCCGTTTTCCTACGCAAGCAGTTCTAAGTCATTGCTTGGTTAAAGGGTATTTCTCACCATGCAGTTTCACAGAGTCACAGCCAGCTTCAGGCTCACACTTCCTGGTTAGGATGTGGGTGGTTCTATAGCAGTGATTGACATATCAGCTCTGCTATTCCTAGCTGAGCCCGTTACATTGAAATGACTGCAGGAGATGTAAAATCTGTAGTATAGAAGACTACAGAGCTCTTAGCGGTGAAAACATGACCTTATTATAAACAAACAAAGCTCCGTTTCTAGAGATTACACACAGCAGGAAGTGACATCACTCTGGACAGAAAGCAGCTTCCAGCTAATCGGATAAGAGAGAGAAGAGATAGATGGTCAGTAACCAAGAGAAACTTGTGTTCACTTAGAAGAGATAACAGTTATTGTATCTCCTCAACAAAGCAAAATAAAAAAGCAATGTATTTGATAATAGTCTCCATGTACCTTTCCCTACATGTTGAAAGCTAAAGAAGTGAGAAAACCCCTTTAAGTATACCATGCTTTGCCTTAATGAAGTCAGGAGAAAAAAAAGACAAGATAACACAGCAGCTTGGGTATATGCCCTTGCCCGAGCAGACTGACAGTAGGCAGAAACCAAATGTGTTGGCTCCATCTGGATGGACTATATTCCCCCTACTGACGCCAGGCTACTCAGTTTTATTCTAGGGTCCGTAGGCAGCAGACGCTGCTCAGCAGTTCTGCTGCATTTTTTATTTCCGTTTCATTTCTTTCCTTACATTTTCAGGAGGTAATGGAATTTTTTCTCACCTGTCAGTGGGGTCGACAAAGTGGTCGCCACATGATGGTGATTCCCCCTGAAGGCATCAGGAAACCAGACAGTTGTTTAGCTGTCTGTTTCTCCTTATGTGCTGGTCATCCATCCACACTTACTTCCTCAATGGCTTTTGGATCTGGTAACATCACTCTGCTGGGTGCGTAGTCCCAAAGGGGTGATTCCGCGTACACCCAAATACTTCGGATAGATAAGGTCCCCATCCTCCTCTGTTTGAAGGTTGTTTGGACGTTTTCTGCTTTCTGGCACCACGCGTGTCCTCGCGCTGTATTCTCTTGCAACAGTGTTTTAGAGTTTTCTAACTTTGTTTCCAGGGGGCTGAGGGAATTCTTTTCTTTTTTATTTTTTTGCAGCTCCCCCCCACAGCACTGGCGTGGTACCACTGTGGTGCTGCACTCTCTAACGTTCTAGTGGTTTTTGTTCGCTATTTTATTGCTGTTTTTCCATCCATGGGACAGCAGTGACATTTTTATTCTGCTATGACCATTCTGACGATCCATAGCGGTGCAGCTACGGTACCGCACTTTCTGCTTGTGGCACTGTTTTTTGGTGTGTTTTGTTCTTTTAGTCTTCCTTCTCACTCCCAGGGGCTGTAGTTACCTTCTAATAGCCCATTGCGCCATTCAGGAGCCACGGGCCGTGCACAGGCCGGCTGCGTTATAAATTTAGTCCCCAGCTTAGTTCCTAAGCTGTAACTAAGCTGCGCCCTTTCCTGGGCCTGTACTGCCCCCTGAACCTCCCATTAAGCTACTACCCCATCTCAGGATGTGGGAAGGTCTTCAGCAGCCTGGGCTTTTACTGGGATGGAGTTTGGATGCCATTTTGCTGGCATTTCACTCGTGGTATTTCTCCCCGTATCTCCCGGCTTTTTCCAGAGGATACAGCACCTTTGGTGTGGTAAGCCGATCCTTAGGACGATGCTCCAAATCCACCTGCTCCTAAAGCATAGAGACTTATTTTGCTTGTGCCTGCTGTCATAAGAAGTTTACATGCGGTCAGACTAGCCCTCTTTGTGCCCTTTGCATAGCTTCCCAGCCGACTGCCCTGGGGCCCAACCTTTCCTTTCAGTAGTTGGTGGCCCCCTAATGGGCTGGGTCCCTCTCACTAGCAGTGGGTGACCTTTCCAGGCTATCCCAAGTTATGGTCTCTGCTAGCTGCCCAGCCTAGCACCTCCCAGAGCCCTGCGCTTGGTGCATCCCGTACGGATGGTTCGTGTAAGTGAATTAGAGTTCCTTTGTCCTCTGTGTTACCTGATCGCTCTTTGAACAGATCATTGGAGTATATAGAGGCCCTACTGCTGGTTACAGCCACTTTTGGGGACCCTTCTGAGCCAGAAAAGGATGATGGAATGACAGCTGGTGTTCAAGCCTTTATCCGGGCTGTCAGAGACTCCCTTCACATTAAGGATGAGGATGTCTCCCTCTCAGGAACGGGTTTCCCTCAAGCATGGTAGACAGCAGCCTCTGGTGTTCCCTACTCACACGGAGTTTGAGGAACTTGTTTCCAGAGAGTGGAAACATCCTAGCAGGCTTTATTTCCTGAGGAATCAGTGGCTAAAGGGTCAGGGGTTCCCTTTGTTGATGCTCCAGATTCATGCATCGTGAGGAACACTATCATTCCTCCCTCGAATGCGGTGGTGCTGCAAGATTATGCTGACAAGCAGGTGGAGGGTTTGTATAAATCCACTGTGTGTCGTTCCGTGAGTCCTCAAGGACTCTTCACTGGGTGGAACACTTGGTTACGTCCCTGTCAGCGATTTTCAATCCAGAGGTGGAGAACTGGATCGCCGATCATCTGGAGTGGTCTCTTCTGCCCCAGATTTTTCAGCTTCTTTTCCAGAGGCGGGGAACTCCAGACGTCGATCTGTTTGCATGTTCACATCCCGCCTCAACAATCAGTTCCTACAAAATGTATCCAGATCCTGGGAGCCTCGCTCTCGCTGGCACTGGCTGTAGACGCGTTGGTTTTATCTTGCAGTCAGTTTGCCCTGGCCTACCTTTCCTTCTGCCATTCTCCCTGGAGTGCTGAAACGCCTCAAGAATGAGAGGGTATGCCCCAGATAGGCCCTGTAGAGCTTGGTACGTGGATTTCATCACCCTGTGGGCATATGTATCATGGACTCTCCCACTGTGCCTATACCTTCTTTCTCAAGGTCCTCGGTTCCACTCCACCTCAGCTGCATTTGACAGCTTGACTGTTGAAACCGCAATTCTAGAATCTCGCTGTTTTTCAGATTACGTCATCCGGACCATGATTCGGGAACGCAAACCTCAATCTGTCTATATTTATTATCATAAAACTTTACAGCCAATATAATTAATGGATTGGAACCATATAGGATATGTGGCAGAGTGACTACAGGTAGTTGCCTGTTTCTGGCACTAGGTGGAATGATACCAGAGTGGTATATGCAACATGCCTCCAAGGATACCTGGCCTTGGTGGGATAAGAGCCAGCTGTATGTATTGTCAGCCACACTAAGTGGTTGGCAACTGTATATTGTTAGTTTGGCTTTTCAGCCGTTCCTGGGTCCGCTCTTATTAGGAGTAAACAATGTGTCGGGTGGGTGTCTACTCCCCATGGTCCAGGCCAGGATTTGGATAGGTCTCGGGTTTCCTATAAAAGGCCTAGGCCTTCAGGAGTACAGGGGGCGTGGTCTGCGACCTGAGAGTGGAGCAGCAGAGGAGCTGACAAGAGGCTCTGGCCCTACAGAGGCTAGAGGAAGCTGGAACCAGTGGAGACTGGTGACATGATTGCTGGTGGTGCTGTATGGTAGATCCAGACCACAGTTTAGAGAGGCAATATAATATATGTTTAGTTAGTGGCTGGACGGCTAGGGTTTGTTTTGTACGTTTTCTGTGTATGGCTGTACGTTTAACCTGTGCCACAATAAAGCTGGCTAAGCCAGGTGAAGAAGAAGCCTGTGTCGGTGTGCCATTCCGTTGTACCCCCAGGACGGCCCAAAATGGAGTCCGGACAAGAGTGAGTTGTCACAGATATAAACATAATACACAATGGAATTTGACAAATTGAAAAATTCACATTCTAAGAAAGTGAATCCCACTAGGAAACATAACTTTTATTAATACTAACAAAAGAGAAAAAAAATATTCTCCCTAGAAAACCATGGGTACTAAGCCCCTACCTGACGCAGGGTAATCACCCCTAAAAGGGCGACCCCGAACCTCGAACCTCCTACCTAACCCTAGAAATCCCTACAAAAAAAAAGGAGTACACCACCCAATGTAAATAGCACCAACTAAATAAACAATGTACAAACAGAATGATAATAGAAAAATCAAGCTGCACAAAAACACCAGTATCATAAAAAATTACTTATCAAGATAAATCACACACAATTTCCCCCAAAACTACACTGGGTTCATCAGGGAGATCTACCAAATGAGGTGACGCAGACCACGGCAGGGAGCAATGTCTTAAGGAGCCCCTGGTAACTCACCAGAGTCCGCCACAAGGTGGGTTGGACTTGGCTGCGGGAGACTTCCAGGTCACTACCCCTGACGTGGTCGCTTGGGGTGACAGCCAAAGTGACCAAACGAGGTACAAGGGGAGCAGGCAGAGGCTTAGTTGGGTCACAAGTAAGGGTGCTTTCACACAGTACGTTTTGGTGCCTTTTTAGATCCGTTTTTTAATGCATTTTTTGTGCAGGAAAATACAGCAATTAATGCTATACATTGCTGCACAAAAATCTCTGTAAACTCGCGATTGTCACCGTGATTTTTGCCCCGATTTTTGTGCAGCAATGTACAGCATTAAAAAACGCATCAAAACGTACCAAACACTTTGTGAAAGCACCCTAAAGAGATCAGGGCAGGCAGCAGGCAAGAGTAGTCAAAAGTCAAAAAGCAGGTGGTCATAAAGTAGGAACGCAGTAAACTGGTAACAAAGCACTAGAACAGGTCAGAAATACTAAGGAACACCAACAAACTGGCAATGAGTGCAGGAAAGGAAGGTCCTAATAAAGCAGGATGTAGCAGGCGATTGGTGGACAGCGGAGTGCTGGCTCTTTAAATATTAAAGAGCCAGAACGCGCGGACGGGAGCAGAGAAGCAGCAGAAGTTAGTGAGGTGAGTAGCTGCCGGCAGGGTGGCCGGAGAGTGGAACGCCAGTACGAGTGGGTCCACGCTCTAGAGCAGGAATTGCGGTGCACATCGTGACAAGGCAGGGGATCGTCGAATAACAGGCAGGGGACACCAGAGCTCTGCTGGCACTGGATTGGTGGTAGGAAGAGAGCTAAGTGCAGGTTAATTTTTTTAGATTAAAGCAATTCTATGATATAGAGGTTCATTTGGTGAGACTAAAAATAAACCTTAAAGGAGTTGTCTCCCTTCAGAGTTTCAGAGAATGCATGAATGAAATACTCTGTCACTTCCTGGTTCAGACTGACTCATTTGCATAAGCTCCATGCTTGTATAGCACCATGCCATGCTGTGCTTTCAGATGCTAATTAGATCAGATTAGCTTCTCAAACTACTAACAGGACTTCTTATCTGATCCCCAAAACAAAAGCCCTAATTACAGTTCTGTTTATTTTACATAAATCAAGCTTTTTACTGCTGAGCAGCATGGACACTGCTGGGACCTGTGTGATGACATCACTCAATGTTATCTCATTGAACAAACAGCAGGGGGAGAACTGTTTACAGGTCAGTTACTGAGGGAACTGAAATAGCCAGGGAGGTCATAAATTCACTTGTATCTCCTTAGGGAAAACAGAGGAGCAAAGCAATATATTTAGAAAATGTCTTTATTTTGTGTTCCCTACAATTTGAAAGCTATTCTTTGTAGCGAGACAACCCCTTTAAATTAACTGAAAATTAAAAATGACTAAATAAATATTAAATGTGTGTACTGTAAAGTTTAGAGGCAGTGAGGTACTGCTCTGTGCTGGCTCTTATTGATCTTAGCTGAACATTTTCTTCTAGTAATGATAAATGTGAACATAAAAACTTGTATGCATTTATAAATGAAAATGTGTACAAAGCAAAGAATTTAAAAGGGTTTTTGAGGATCATTCTTCCCTCTGCTTTGTTATTTTTTTTTTATTTTTTTTTCCTTTTATTTTAAAAGGGATCAATCAGGATTGCAAAAGAATGGCTGTTTTCTTCAGGAAACAGCACCACACCTGTCCATAGGTTTCTAGTACTGAGCTCAGCTCCATTGAAGTGAATGGGGCTGAACTGTAACAACTGTTAAGTGTGGCGCTATCTCTGGAAGAAAGAAGCCATGTTTTTCTAAAGCAATTACTGTATTTTTCTAAAGCAATTATTAAACTTTATTTTTTTGCTTTGCATTCTGAGGCCCTTTAAAAATTAAAAAAAAAGTTATACTCCCCTCTGTCTCACCTGGGATTCAGCACTGTGCCATCCTTACACTCACTGCTTCCTTCCAGTAATATCAGCCAATGGCAGCGGTGACATCCTATTTGAATCAAGAACGGAAAAAAACAGACCGTGTAGAGTGTGGATGGCACAGCACTGGATCCAGGATGAGGGGAAAGCGGAGTATACATTTTTTATTCTAAAAAAGTTTCAGTTTTAAAAAAAAAAAATTTAATGGATTAAAATTTAAAAAGGGTTTTGGGGTCTCATTAATAGCTTTTCGTTTTGTTTTTAAAAAAATATTGAATTAGGGGCGTCTAGTTTTGGTTTTTCCTCTTACCCTGTGTATTATATTGTTGTTATAGTAGTTTTAAAATGCCCATTGATAAACTAACCACATGCTACATCATGTGTAATAGTACATGGGACATGAGACCAAAAACTTAGTGGATCTGCTGAAAAAGTCAAAGTTGGGTTTAGTTAACTGGGGGGGGGGAAAAGGAGATTTTGGTCTTCTTGTGTCTGGAGAGAGACCTACTAAACATCTGTCTGTTGTTCACCCGGACCTTGTGTGAAATAACTTTAGCAGATTACTGAATTCAGCCTGATTAAAAAAAAATGCCTATGGCCCCCAAGTAGTCTTTTTTTTTTTTTTGCTGTAGATGCAATATGCGATACATCCACATGACAGCTATAGCCAGTTACTGGTCTTAGCATGAAAGTCAGTAGAACCATGTGATATAGGAGATGATAAAATATACCTTAAGACTAATATAACATTTGAAAATCAAAGTTTTTCATCATTTTATGTATAATAATTTTGAAAAGAGGAGTAGCACTTTAGATATTGTTGCGAAACTAAAATAATTAAATTTTTTATTGTACTATCTTCCCCGTTTTCGACAGTTGTTTTAAAGTGCCAGGCTTGCTTAGGCGGATAAAATGTAAAGCACTAGTTCCCATGCTTCCTTCTTCCCTTCAGAGACACTGCCTCCAGTTACAATTGCCTGAATGCTATTCTATTTTTAGTTGTAAGATAGTGATTCAAGAACTTCTTGTCTTCACAGACAGCACAGATGTTCTACTGAGATTCTGCTCTGCTGCTCTACTACTGACTAACACTGCATAATCTGCTGCCCAGCATGCAAAACAGGTCACATACAGAGACACGGAGGAAGATGCAAGAGTCAGTGGAGAGAGCGAGAAGCAATGCTGATAGCAGGCAAACTAAAGGACCGGAAAAATATACAGGACATCATGCAAGCAGGAGATACGAAGTATAACAGTGCAACACAGAAGTATTAAAGTGTATTATATCAGCAATCAGATCATCGGATCTTCAGGTCACCTAGAGATTTTACAGGAAAAGAAAATCTCAAGCCAAATTAAAATAAAATTTCCACTCCTTTATTATTGGGGGAAAAATGTAAAAAAAACAACTATGCATAATTTGGTGTTTCCCCTTTAAAAACCCAAAAAAAGAAATATAAATTTTATACCAAAATTTAAAAAACAATTACCCCAATTTGTGTTTTTTTTTTCCGGGTCACCTCCCAAAAATGTAATTAAAATTAACATAAGTCAGGTATCCCAAAAAGGGCCCACCATTGGCCCAACTACGGGCCTACCCCCAAAAAAAGCAACCCTTTTCACACAGCCCCAATTCAATAAAAAAAAATAAAGTAATCTATTGCAATTGTATTTTTTAAATTTGCGGTATTTATTTGTGGGGAAAAAATGTGGTGTTTTGTTTTTTTTTTAATATATATATATATAAAATATATATATATATTTTATATATATATATATTATTATTATATATATATTATTATGATGTATATAGTAGTTATTGCAGATGTTTTAAAATTTTTGTGTCTATATTTTATTTTTGTGCGAAAAAAAATTTTTTTTGTTGTTTTTTTTTTGGGGGGGGTTTTTGTTTTGTTTTTTTAAAATTTTTTTTATTGTTTTTTTATATATTTTATTTAATAAAAAATTTATAGGTGCTGTATTTCTACCCCCTATTGCTACGGGAAACAAACTTTGTTTTTTTTTGGGCCACAAATCAGGGGGTTTTGGGAGCGGGGGTTTTTTTGTGTGTCTCTCTGCCGGGGTTTCTCCTTTTTGCCTTTTTTAAATCCCTGTTTTGCGACCCTTTTCACCTTTCCATCCCAGCACTTTGGGCTTCAGCTGCCCAAAGTTAAATAAATTTAGCTTTTAATTTAAAACTGAGTGAAAACAAAACAAGATTTAAACCTGATTTAGCTTAATTTCTCTGTATGGACCTGATGAAACGCTATCCAGCGAGAAACGCGTAGTCCTGTTTTAATGTCCTAATAAACTGTATCTATACTTTATCAGTCTAGCGCCACCATTCCCTCTTTTTTTTCCCTTTATCACACTATAATTTAGTTGTGATTTTTAATATATCACTGTTATCTTCCTATCATTCGGCAACACTTGGAGCCAAGGAAGCGAGGGGGCTGCTGTAACTGATTAATCTACATGCTCTGGGAGAGATGCGCCTCCATCATTGCGCAACAAAATCAGGTTAGTGGGATACTGACCAACGGACAAACTTTTATTCCAGACGATCTACACTAGGAGCGCCCGTTTTTTCTTCTTTTTGTTTTCGATCTATAGACCTGAGTAAGGGCTCATTTTTTGGGGGCTGAAGTGTAGTTTTTATAGAACCAATTAAGGATACATGTCATTTTTTGATCACTTTTTATTACAATTTTTGGGGACATGAAATGACCAAAATTAGTAATTTTGGCAGATTTTTTTCTTCCACAGTGTTCAGCCTATGGGATAAGTGATCTTATATTTTAATAGATCGGATTTTTTATGAACACGGCTATACTAATTATGTGTAAGTTTTTTATTATTATTCTTTTATTTGTAAAAATGCAAAAGGGGGGTGTTTTGAGTCTTATTTTTTATATTTTTTTAACTTTTGCATAGTTTTCCTAGTGTACTTAGGGGCACTAGGGGGCACAATCATTTGTTCACCTTTCTGCATTGCAAAAATAATGCAGAAAGGTGTACCAAGATGGTAGTTATATTACTTCCTGCCTGAGACAGAAAGTAAAAGAAGCATTAACATGGCAGCTATAGAAGCCTTAATTAGGCTTCCAGCTGACATGGTAACCTTCATACTCCCTTACTAACATGATGATGTAAGTTTAAGTCATCAGCATAACTGCTCTAATTCATAAAATAAATTCAACGGGTCATTTATAATACAGAATGAACACAGTAAAATTTAGATTTTTGTAATTACCATAAAATCCTTTTCTCAACTGATTCATTGGGTGGTGTGGGTGGGACAGACCTTGGGTATTAGCTGCTACAAAGAGGCAGCACTAAGCAAAAAGTAAGGGCTCCTCCTAGCATCCTACAGGCACAGAGCTAATCAGTTTGTTCAAAAGCAGTAGGAGCAACTAGGAGAAGCTAACAGGAGGAAAAAAAATAACGTCATAGCAGATGGGTGAGAACTGAGAAGTGGAACCCACACAGCTGGGAATAACAAGTGGAGATATCTGTGGACAAACTTCAACAGCTGAAAAATACCTGTGGGATCAAAATACTCACTACACCTCCTGATAAATGTTTCATGGAGTTAACTGGTGTTAATGGAGAAACGGAGCATAACATGAGTTGTAGAAAAATCGACATCTTCTCTTTGACAAAAGAGCTGGCTGTGTGCTGTCTTTTAAAGAAACAATTAGAAGCCCATTCTGTTTTGTTTTCCAATTCATAAATGAAGATAAATCTTGGAGCTACGAGACTTTGGTGACAGGACCACAACGAAATCCCAGTCAACTCAAAAAGTTCATTGATAGTCCAACGGTGATCTTCCATGATAACTTGATAAATTTGCAGCACATATTCATGAGTTTGGACATTAAAGGGACATCCGACACAAGACTGATCATTGATGTATCACCTTGTATGAAATGAGAGAACCATAAACTAGTGTTTTACCCATAGCATCTTCCTTGTCTGTAGCACAACAATAATTTCTGTTTTTGTTTCACAGTTAGACCAGCACTAATATTCCATAAAAAGCAAACTTTTATTGATAAGGCATTAAAAACATACCATGTAGAAATTAACCTCTTCCTGACAGCCGATCTTGCTCTTCCAAGAACCATAACTTTTTAATTTTTTCATCTAGATAGACATATGGGGCTTGCTTTTTGAGGGACAAGATGTACTTTTTAATGGTAGCATTGACCATAACATAGAATGTACTGTGACAAACCTTTTTAGGTGGAGTGAAATGTGAAAAGAACTTACTTGTGCCATTTTTGCGGGAGTTTTGTTTTCATGGTGTTTACTCTTCGGTATAAATCATGTGTATCTGGTATTCTGAATGTCAGTACAATATAGTACCAAATATGTAATGATTTCTTTATGTTTTAGTACTTTAAAAAAAGAAAACATTCTCTATTTCTTAAATTTGTGCTGCAATGCCATTTTCTGCATTAAAATCTTGTCCACCTATGGTTCAGTGTGAGGGCTAATTTTTTGCGGCTTGAAGTGCAGTTTTTATTGGTACCACATTTGGAATTTTCTTTCTTCTACGGTGTTCAACATATAGAAATAATGGTGTTCTAATTGAATAGAGCGGACTTTTACAAATGTGTTTATACTAATTATATATGATTTTTTCTATTTGTAAAATGGCAAAAGGGGGGTAATTTGAACTTAAAATATTGTTTTAATTATTTTTAAAACTTTTTTTTTCAATTGTTTGTACACCCTTCTGCATTATATGAATAATACAAAGAGTCTACCAAGATGGCAGTTCTATTACTTCCTGCTTGAGGGTTAACATGGCAGCTATGAAACCCTTCATAAGGCTTCCAGTTACCATGGTAACGGATCGGTACCCAGCGGCCTTGTTGTTCACTGATGAGAGCGAGACCACTCAGAGGGTGGAATGGTGCACAGCAGTTCTTCATTCGTTTTGAAGCCATGGCTACAATCACTGCAGCATCTAAACAGTTAAACAGCAGAGATCAGAGCTGGCTCTGGTCCCTGCTGTTAGCGGTGGGTGTCAGCTGTAATATTCAGCTGGCACCTATGGAGCGGACTCAACATGTTACCAGCAGCTATGATTAAGGAACTGTGCAGAGTTTAAAAAGTGTCATCTGTGATGTTACTCAGATAATTTCTACACATTATGATTTTAACACATTATTAATGCATTTTATGAAATATCATCGCTGGTCCAATTGTGAAACAAAGATTGCTATTGTAGTGATGCTGGCTTGTATGCATACTGAATATTAACAACTTGTCTTGCTTTATTTCCTAAAAGGAAACAAAATTTACAGCTGCACGTTGTTCGCATGAATCAGCCAACTGAAAATAAGTGAAAGTTTAAACAACTAAAAAAAACACTAAGGGCGACATGTATGAAGCTCGCCACGTCGGGGCGCACCTTTTCGCCTGTTTTCCGGCGAAATTTGCGCCTGATTTATGTCAGCGCTGTGGCGCGCTCATACATACTATGTAAAGTCCGCCGCGCCTCGCCAGTGTTTGAGGCGCAGTGCGGGACATAGGCGCAGTGCGGGGCTGCGCCTATGATTCGGCGCCCGAGGTAGTGCGATCATACATGCGGTGTAAAGTGTGTGAGGCGCAGTGCGGGGACCTAGGCGCAGTGCGGCGCTGCGCCTAAGATTCACCGTCCGAGGAGATGCGCTCATACATGCGGGGAAAAGTCCGCCGCGCCTCGCCAGTGTATGGGGCGCAGTGCGGGACTTAGGCGCAGAAGTGACTGCCCCTCACATGTATTCTGATTCGAGAGAGGCTGGAAAACAGCGAGAAATCATTAAAGATGTCCGTGCGGGGTATGAATAAAAAAATCGTCTTTATAAAGGCGTAAAACATTCTCTGAAAAAGAGCTCAAACCTAATAAAAAAAATACATAAAATCACTTTCCAAAAATCCAGAACGGCGCTATATCGGGAACTTGGATATTTGAAATTGCCGGGAAATACAGTAATTCAAATTCTGTAAGCTATTCTCATTGGTCAGCAGAAACCAGCCAATCAGAATAGGAGCGACAGTGACCCATTAAAACCTATGGAGAAGTTTGGACCAATCAAAATCAAAGGCGGGACAGTTCAAAATACAGTAAAAATTCTGAAAAGAGCTGATTGGTTGAGCTAGCGGGGGCTTGGCTATCTCGGCCAATCAGAATAGGAGCGACAAGGACCCATTATAACCTATGGAGAAGTTTTGACCAATCAAAATCAAAGGCGGGACAGTTCAAAATACAGGAAAAATGCTGAAAAGAGCTGATTGGTTGAACTCACAAGGGCTTGGCTTATCCGTCCAATCAGAGCGCAAGCTACTTTCTCCCATTATAGTCTATGGAGAGATCGCGGTAATGAAATCTCGGCGCTCAGCGCCGTGCGGCATGGAGTATGATTAAAAAAATCATTTTTATTAAGTGTAAAATATTCTCTGAAAAAGCGCTGAAACCATCTATAAACATAAATCAATTAAATCCCGAACAACGCTTTTGTCACCGAGACCGGAGCTACATAAGGAATTGCAATATAGAGAATTGCCGGGAAACACAGTAACTCAAATTGTTTAAGCTCTTCTGATTGGTTGGCATAAACCAGCCAATCAGAATAGGAGCGACAGTGGCCCATTCTAACCTATGGAGGAGTATTGACCAATCAGAATAGGAGCGACAGGGACCCATTATAACCTATGGAGAAATATTGACCAATCATATTCAAAGGCGGGACAGTTCAAAATACAGTCAAAAGGCAGAAAAGAGCTGATTGGTTGAGCTAGCGGGGGCTTGGCTATCCCGGCCAATCAGAGTGCGACCTACTTTCTCATAGAGTTCTATGGGAAAAGAAATGCAGAGCGAGTCTGTTTGATTGGCAGTTAAAGGCGCGTGGACATGGGATGATACGACGCTCATGGTTTTCTAATCAATTGTAATAACGTACATTGCCGAAATCAAATGAAAGATAACTCCTAAAAATAAATCAGTTAAATCCTAACAACGCGTACAGAAGTTGTCCTGATGTGTACATAAAATGAACAATAATATAGGGGTAAAGAAAAAAATATATTAATTCAATAAAATCATGTTTATTTCTTTATTTTCGTTAGCCAAGGATCAATAGTAGGGGTGCAACAAAAATAAAGAAATAAACATGATTTTATTGAATTAATATTTTTTTTTCGTTGCCTCGGAGTTTCCCAGCGCGCCGCGTCCCGCCCCGAAACGCCTACAGCGTGCCCACACCACGCCCATTGCACGCCCCTTCATGCGGGGCGCAGCTGAAAGTGGCGAACGCTGCGCCTAACACTGCATCCCTGCGTCCGACAGCGGATTCAGGCTGGGGAGGCGCAGGTTACGCCAAAAAACAGGCGAAAAGCCGTTCATATATGTCGCCCTAAAACTATACCTAACCTTCCCCTACATTGACTGGGACACTGCCTCGGAAGGGTTCTACAGACATTCACCTAGTGACAGAAACCTGTACTACTAAAACCCCACTCACCAATGAAACCCCACTTGTTTTTCTTTTGGGTATCCCCTCATATTCTTAATGATGGATCCTGAGTTACTTTACATATTGGTGTCACCTTCATTGTAATTCTTTCTGTGATAATGATGAGGCAACTGCTGAGAAGTGATCTCTACAGAACAGGAAGAGTCAAACTACTGTAAGAAGAAGGATGAGAACACTGTCCCAAACGTGATGCATGGGGATGGAAACATCAGACTTTGGGGAGCTTTTCTGCAAGGGGGATTGGGAAAATGCATCATATTGAAGGAGGATGGATGGGGCCATGTATCGTGAGATTTTAACCAACAACCTCCTTCACCCAGTAAGAGCTTTGAAGATGGTTCATGGCTGGGTCTTCCAGTAGGACAATGACCTGAAACACACAGCCAGGGCAACCAAGGAGTAACTCCGTAATAAGCATTTCAAGGTCCTGGAATGGCCTAGCCAGTCTCCAGACCTGAACCCAATTGAAAATCTCTGGAGGGAGCTGAAACTCAATGGAGCCCAGCAACAGCCCCAAAACCTGAAAGAACTGGAGCAGATCTGTATGGAGGAGTGGGCCACAATCCCTTCTGCATTGTGTGCAAACTTTGTTAAAAAACTACAGGAAATGTCTAGCCTCTGTAATTGCAGGTTTCTGTACCAAATATTAAGCTCTGTTTTTCTACTGTATCAAATACTTTTTTCCAAGCAATAAAACGCAAATTAATTTAAAAATTATACAGTGTGATTTTCTGGATTTTTTTTAGATTCTGTCTCTCACAGTTGAAGTGTACCTACGATTACAGACCTTTCTGTCCTTTGTAGGTGGGAAAACTACCAAAATTGCCATTGTAGCAAATACTTATTTTCCCCACTGTATTCCCTTGAAAGCGTTAAACTGATGTCTATTTGTATATCAGGGCAGCTAATCTATAGGTCAGGACTATATACTACCAGGCATGCAAGGAAAACTTTTAAGGGTATATTCACATGTAGCAGATTTTTTGCAGAACTTTCTGCAACAAAAAGCCTGTTCCAATGAAGTGAACAGTGTTGATTGTAAGGTAAGCACATTCTTTTCTGCAAGTCTCATTTACCTGAATAGAACAGTTGCAGAAATTTCTCCTTCATATCTGCAATGAAATAATTCAGGTTAAAAGGATAAAGCAACACACCGGCCACAGCTGACTTACCTGATAATGTGCCTGAGCTTGCTGTGCTGAATTTAAAGTGACATTACACAGCTTACAAGACAGTGGTTTACAAAGGTCTTCCAAGGCCGGATCTTGCTCCACAGCTTCATCCTGGTTGACTTCCAGAGACGGAGGTGGAGATGCAAAGGCAGGTCTTCTGTCTGGTTGAGGATGAATAGGAAGTACTATTTGCTTTTTGCCTATTCCTATGGTGGATGGAAAAGCAGATGGCTCCGATTGAGATGGCGGCCTGGCATGTTGTAACACAATCATTGACCCGGGAGAGATGCAAAGTCACTACTGAATGAAGAACGTTCCTTTGGTAGCAGCAGCGGTGATCACTTAAAAGATGAAAAAAAACATTTCATACATAAAGCATGTTTACAGAAATTGTAAAAGTTTTCTCACACAGCATACAAACACACTGCAAGATTTTCTCTAATGCTAACATTCCTCACACAGTCATTTCCTGGCTGACAACTGTCATGGTTTCTATTGAATAAAGATGTTGCATGAGTTCCTTTTACTCTCACTGCTCAATCTCAGGGATAGGATAGAGAGGGTCCCTTGACTGTGACTAGCACCCAAGGAGAAATAAAAAAGAGACAAATGGGCTCCATGAGAAGAAGGCTAAACTTCAGATGGGCCAATACGCTGTGCTGGTTAGTTAGACAGGTGAGAAACAACAAATTGGTGAAAATGTATTATCTCCATTACAAAACCTATCCATGTATTTTTACCTGTTCATTAAAATGTTGAGCTAGCTGAGCACACTAAAGCACCCAATACTTATGTTTCTCAACTACCCAATTTGTACCCAATTCTTTGGTTAACCAGGGTGTTCTAAGTAGAAACTGTTTTCTTAAACCACTGTATAGTCTTGCCCACCACGCTGCAGCTCAGTTCCAGGGTGTTGGCAATCTTCTTATAGCTTAGGCCATCGTTGTGTAGAGTAACAGTTCTTCATTTAAGATCCTCAGACAGTTCTTTGCCATGAGGTGCCATGTTGAACTTACAGTTGTAACGGCCGCTGGAGTGGACGATATTGACTGTTGGTGTGTGGATCCACTGGACCACCGCAAGCGGAGTCTAAGTGGCCCTTGCTTTGGGATTGCTGCCGCAAGAGACCACTGACGTGACTTGCTTGCAGAGTTGGCCGAAGTGTAGCATAGTACAAAATCATAAGGTAGGCTCGTGGTAGAGGACAGGCAGGAAGGTCATGGCTGCTAGCAGACAGAACGTGGTCAAAGGATGGAGGCAGAGGTCTGGGTACACGGTAAGACAGGAACAGTAAACTAATGCCTTCTCTAAGGCTCAGGGCACTCTGACAGGAGAGGTGGCCAGAAGATTAGGGTCGGCACTCTAAGCCTTTAAATTTTGCAGAGCCAGCACGGGTGTGCTCTAGGGAGTGGGGATGTGCGCACTGGCCGGCAATATTATATTATATATAACTGCATCAAAGTGTCATACCTTCAGTGTTGTCCCATAACAAGATATAATACAATATTTACAATGCTATATATAATTAATTCTCTCTGTCTTCTCTCTATCACACACACACATACAGTGAGTATGGAAAGTATTCAGAACCCTTCGCTCTTTCTTTGATTGCAGCCATTTGGCAAGATGAAAAAAGTTCATTTTTTGCTCATTAATGTGCACTCTGCCCCCTTCCCCATCTTGAAAGGAAAAAAAAAATAATAATGTAGATATTTTTGCAAATTTATTAAACAAGAAAAACTGAAATATCACATGGTCATAAGTATTCAGATCCTTTGCTGTGACACTAATATTTAACTCACATGCTGTCCATTTCCTTCTGATCCTCCTTGATCTGGTTCTATTCCTTCATAGGAGTCCAGCTGTGTTTAATTGAACTGATTGGACTTGATTAGGAAAGGCACACACCTATCTATATAAGACCTCACAGCTCACAGTGCATGTCAGAGCACATGAGAATCATGAGGTCTAAGGAACTGCCCAAGGAGCTCAGAGACAGAATTGTGGCAAGACACAGATCTGGCCAAGGTTACAAAAGATTTCTGCAAGCACTCAAGGTTCCTAAGAGCACAGTGGCCTCCATAATCCTTAAATGGAAGAAGTTTGGGACGACCACAACTCTTCCTCGACCTGTCCATCCAGCCATACTAAGCAATCGTGGGAGAAGAGCCTTGGTGAGAGAGGTAAAGAAAAGCCCCAAGATCACTGTGGCTGAGCTCCAGAGATGCAGCAAGGAGATGGGAGAAAGTTCCACAAAGTCAACTATCACAGCAGCCCAGCCCTCCACCGGTCAGGGCTTTAAGGCAGAGTGTGCCGACAGAAGCCTCTCCTCAGCACAAGACATATGAAAGCCTGCATACAGTTTGCAACAAAACACATGAAGGACTCCCAGACTATGTGAAATAAGATTCTCGGGTCTGATGAGAGGAAGATGGAACTTTTTGGTGTTAATTGTAAGCGATATGTGTGGAGAAAACCAGGCTATGCTCATTACCTGCCCAACACAATCCCAACAGTAAAACATGGTGGTGGCAGCATCATGCTGTGGGGGTGTTTTGCAGCTGCAGGGACAGGACCACTGTTTGCAATTGAATAAGAGAAGAATACGGCCAAGTACAGAGATATCCTGGATGAAAACCTCTTCCACAGTGCTCTGGAACTCAGACTTGGCCAAAGGTTCATCTTCCAACAAGACAATGACCCTAAGCACACAGCTAAAATAACAAAGCAGTGGCTTCAGAACAACTCTGTGACCATTCTTGACTGGCCCAGCAAGAGCCCTTACTTAAACTCAATTGAGCATCTCTGGAGAGACTTGAAAATGGCTCTCCACTAACGTTCACCATCCAACCTGAGGGAACTGGAGAGGATCTGCAAGGAAGAATGGCAGAGGACCCCCAAATCCAGGTGTGAAAAACTTGTTGCATCATTCCCAAGAAGACTCATGGCTGCACTCGCTCAAAAAAGGCTTCTACTCAATACTGAGCAAAGGGTCTGAATACTTAAGACCATGTGATATTTCAGTTTTTCTTGTTTAATAAATTTGCAAAAATATCTACATTTCTGTTTTTTTCCTTTCAAGATGGAGGGCAGAGTGGACATTAATGAGTAAAAAAAATAAACTTTTTTGATCTTACCAAATAGCCGCAATGAAACAAAGAGTGTAAAATGTAAAGGGGTCTGACTACTTTCCGCACCCACTGTATATATACTGTATATAGATATATATATATACAGTGAAGAAAATAATTATTTGATCCCCTGCTAATTTTGTAAGTTTGCCCACTGACAAAGACATGAACAGTCTATACAGTCTATAATTCTAAGGGTAGGTTAATTTTAGCGTTGAGAGAGAGAATATCCAAAAATAAAATACAGAAAATCACATTGTATAATTTATATAAATGGATTTGCATTTTGCTGAGAGAAATTAGTATTTGATCCCCTACTAACCATTAAGAGTTCTGGCTCCTACAGACCAGTTAGATGCTCCTAGTCAACTTGTTATCTGCATTAAAGACAACTGTCTTAAATAGTCACCATTATAAAAGACTCCTGTCCACAGACTCAATCAGTAAAACTCTAACCTCTACAACATGGGCAAGAGCAAAGAGATTTCTAAGGATGTCAGGGACTAGTGATGAGCGATCAGTAAAACAAATCTAGATCAAGCCGATTGCCAATTTTAAAGAAAATCATGTCTATTTTCGATCTCGATTAATCGGCGATTCCCATTAAAGTCAATGGGAGAAGATGATCAGGTTAATTTTTATACCGAAACAGGTGAAGAGAAGCTGGAATTACCATCCACAACAGTAAACTGGATATGTGGTACAACTTAGTGAAGACAATTTGGCTCTAAGAGTCACCCAAAAAAATTCACAGGCTAAAATAATTCATTCTTTTCAATGGCTAACCGAAAAGATGAGGACAGCGTAGCTATAGTAGGTGTAAAGCAGCTGCTTTGACACATAAGAAGACACCAGTATTGGAAATGGCACATGGTAACTGGCAGGAGTCCCCTATCACTTTTTGCACCAGGGCCCAAGAACATGTGATATATGTGGTGGCAGCAAGAACATCCCAATGGGGAACATGGAGGTTTAGCTGGCAGGGCCATAGTTATAGGGGGTACAGTGGTAGCCAGGGCTGCCGTCAGTCATCTATTAACCGTTTCAGGGTCCCTGCCAGGAGTACTGCCCTATTGGCACTCCTGGCACCCCTTCTATAGTAGCTTGACCCAAAAACCACCAAAAATTACCTTATGGACATTCAGAATAAAATTTGCAAGAAGAAATGAGCATTTGAAATATGGATTTTTTCAATAGCACCTTTACTAACGGTATCTTTTACAGTGGCCTGACCCCAAAACCAGCAAAAATGACCTTTTGGACACTCAGAATAAAATTTTCATGAAGAAATGAGTTTTTAAAAAAAGATTTTTGGGAATAGGAGATTGACTATCGCTGTGTTTTACAGCAGCATGACCCCAAAAGCAGCAAAAATGACCTATTGGGCACTCACAATAAAATTAGCAAGAAGAAATGACTATTTGAAACAAGATTTTTGGGAATAGGACATTGACTATCACTGTCTTTTACAAAAAAAAAGTGGCTTTATGGGAGAACTCAGACACCAAATCAATAGTGTTCTTGCTTCAGTCCTTATACTTTGCAGCTGGCAACTAGGATTAGAACTAGAATTTTTTCGATGGAATATCTATGAAAAGTGGATTTATGGGAGAACTCTAACACCAAATCAACAGTGTTCTTGCTTCAATCCTTATACTTTGCAACTAGGATTAGAAATATAATTTTTTCTATGGAATATCTGTGAAATGGGGTGTTATGGAAGAACGGTGTGTTGTACACCGCTTGTCCCCCAAAACTGCAGCAATTAAATTTTAGCCACGGAATAAAATTTTCTGCAAGAAACCAGTATATCACAGTGATTTCTTTTGAGAGATTTCTTTTAGTGTCTTCTGCACAAGCTGCCCCCTCCAAAAAAAAAACAAAACTGCAGCAAGGAAGTTTAGGGCAATGCAAAGATGCAGTCAGCAGCAATACCAAAATCTCTGACTACCACTGTCTAGGATTCCCTAATCTTGCTGTGCCCCAACCCTATCTAATCTATCTAGAAGCTTATCCTTTGTCAAATCACTGGGAAATGGTGTGTCTGCCTGCTTTGAAAACGCAGAGCAGAGAGAGCAATGTGTTCAGTTCACAGTTTGTAATCGTAATAGCGTTCAGCAATACATGTGATTTTAGCAGCCAATGAGATCCCTACACCCCCCACTGGTGACATTCTTGACCCCCCTCTGTGCTCTGCACAGATTGGCTGGCCGCCAAAAGTACAGGAAGCAGCAAAAATCTGAAATATCGATCTCGATTTATGATCCAATTTTAAGAAATAAAATTGGATCGAATCGAGACAGAGAAAAACGTAAAAATCTACTCGATTTCAACTTTTCTTGATTAAATCGCTCATCTCTATCAGAGACAAGGTCATAGACCTGCACAAAGCTGGAATGGGCTACAAAAGAAGATGCTGGTTGAGAAGGAAACAACTGTTGGTGCAATAGTAAGAAAATGGAAGAAATACAAAATGACTGTCAATCAACATCGATCCAGGGCACCATGCAAAATCTCACCTTGTGGGATATCCTTGATCATGAGGAAGGTGAGAGATCAGTCTAAAACTACATGGGAGAAACTTGTTAATGATCTCAAGGCAGCTGGGACCACAGTCACCAAGAAAACCATTGGTAACACATTACACCGTAATGGTTTAAAATCCTGCAGTGCCCGCAAGATCCCCCTGCTCAAGAAGGCACATGTGCAGGCCCATCTGAAGTTTGACAATGAACATCTGGATGATTCTGTGAGTGACTGGGAGAAGGTGTTGTGGTCAGTTGAAACAAAATTGAGCTCTTTGGCATTAATTTTTGTCGTGTTTGGAGGAAGAGAAATGCTGCCTATGACCCTAAGAACATTGTCCCCACTGTCAAGCATGGAGGTGGAAACATTATGTTTTGGGGGTGTTTCTCTGCTAAGGGCACAGGACTACTTCACTGCATCAATGGGAAAATGGATGGAGCCATGTACCATAAAATCCTGAGTGACAAACTCCTTCCCTCCACCAGGACATTAAAAATGGGTCGTGCCTGGGTCTTCCAGCAAGACAATGACCCAAAACATTCAGCCAAGGCAACAAAGGATTGGCTCAAAAAGAAGCACATTAAGGTCATGGAGTGGTAAGCCAGTCTCCAGACCTTAATCCCATAGAAAACTTACGAAGGGAGTTGAAGCTCCAAGTTGTCAAGCAACAGCTTCAAAATCTTAATGATTTAGAGATGATCTGCAAAGAGGAGTGGACCAAAATCCCTCCTGACATGTGCGCAAACCTCATCATCAACTACAAAAAACATCTGACTGCTCTGCTTGCCAACAAAGGTTTTGCCACCAAGTATTAAGTCTGGTTTGCCAGAGGGATCAAATACTTATTTCCCACTGCGAAATGCAAATACATTTATATAATTTATACAATGTGATTTTCTGGATTTTATTTTGGACATTCGCTCTCTCAACGTTAAAATTAACCTACCCTTAAAATTATAGACTGTTCATGTGTTTGTCAGTGGGCAAACTTACACAATCAGCAAGGGTTCAAATAATGATTTCCTTCACTGTATTTATTTATACACACAGTCACATTATTATGATCACATATACAGAGTAACAGCCGTAAGCAGCATGGGCACCAGCTAGATTGGTCCGGGGATAACTTAATCCGGTCCTCAAAGGATGTCACATGTATCCGCATCCCATAGATCTTGAGGGTGCATGGGGCAGGATCCATCAAATGAACACAATAATCAATGTGGTCCCACACTCCTCAGTCAGTTTCAAGTCTATGGAATCAGGGGGCCAGGAAGTACAGGGAAGTTTTGTTCATGCTCTTGCAAACATCGGTCATCTCAAGTCATGTAACATGTCACATTGTCTTGTTGAAAGATCTCATCTACCCAAAGGAAGACAGTCAGCATTTATAGGTGTATATCATCTTCAAGGATGGATTCATATCCAAGTCATTTGAGAGTGCTTTCCAAATCGATAAATGAGCCCATAGAATGCCACAAAAACATTTCCTAGACCATGCCGTTACTATCATAAGATTGTGTAATTTCAACAATGGTTGCAGGATGCTTGTTCTCAAATGTATCTGGCCTGTCACGCCAGAGCTCTTACATAAATGGCACGTTGTGATCCAGAGTTTCCACATTGTCTATTCTCAATAATGCCATTTGTCCTATCGCCAGGCTCGGACTGGTTCACAGGGGAGTAGGAGAAACCCATGATGGACCCTTGGACATGCTTCTCAGGAAGAGAGGCAAAGAAAGAGAATCAGAATGCAAGAGGCAGAGTGCAAGTTATATGAAGTCATGTACAACAGCTGTAGGGAGGGCTCCAAGAATCAACTCCATTGGTGGGCCCCAAGAATCAACTTCACAGGTAGGCCCCAAGAATCATCTCCACTGCTGGGCTCAAAAATCAAGTCCACTAGTGGGCCACAGGCACTAGAGTCCAACACTGCCTCTAACAATACACTTTCACCACAGCAGTACATGAACAGTTCTCAAACTGAGCAGTTTAAAAAATACTGCCACCTTTTGCACAAAACCCAATAATCATCCCCTGTTGCAACTCTGATAAATTGCCCTTTTTACCCATGACAGCAACAAGTGATATGTGTGCAAACAGCCGGTGTTAAAGGGGTTTTGCAACGAAGTGTGTTGCTTACCTCTTATCTGGCTCAGGAGAAAAGATAAACAAATCATGAACACTGCAGTGGTGAGAGGGAGGGGGTGAGCAGAGACAGCGAGGAAGCAGGGAGTGTCTGCAGTGTTTACTCAAATAATAACATTACAACCAGTGGATTGTCTATACAACCAAAAGCCTCATACACTGCACTTTCTCCACAGTCCCTTGCAAGCTCATTGATGTTCCCTGTCATCAGATAAGAAGTGCAAACACGCAAGCGCCGCCAGATCAGCTCCTGTCAGTGTACTGGTCGGTCTAATGTAAAGTTTCAGGAAACTAAGGGGGACTGAGCAATGTTGTAGCTCTCACAGGCTTCACTTTTTGTAATCACATATATTTAGAAACGTCGTGCACATGCAAAGGAAAGGCAGTTAAGAGGAGGGGCAGGGATGTGTGTATTGGCAGGCAAGGAGGAGAAGCAGTGAAGAGCATACAATACACACAACCCCCTTGCATATCCTCTCACTGCTTCTCCTCCTTGCCTGCCAATACACACATCCCTGCCCCTCCTCTTAACTGCCTTTCCTTTGCATGTGCACGACCTGGGCAGGACAGAATGCTTCCCTGACCAGTAAACAAACACCGTTGCTAAGCACATGCAAACCAGCCCGTTCTCTAAAACTGTAGCACTTTGCCAATAGTAACCAAGGACGTACATCCTTAGATTTTTGGTCCCCACATTTTCAACTATAATCTTCGTAGTGAGACAACCCCTTTAATCATTGTTCAAACATTATACAACGTGACAATATTTATATACAACGTCATCATACTACGTCATCCTAAATAAACTTTATCAACAACAAATAAATAAGAACAATAAGAACAAAATGTTCATATCATCTAAAAGGAGAAAATCTATATCATGAAATATATTTCACCTCAATAATGTAATATTAGGTCTGATCTATAATTTAGACCATTTGGGTGGGAAGTATTTAAGCATAGAATCCAAAAGACTTCTCTATTCAACAATGCCCGTCTCCAGTCGCCACCTCTGACTGGCTTTTTAACTCTTTCAATCCCTGAAAATTTCAAACATGTTATGTCTCCCCCATGCTCATAAAGAAATGTTTTGACACATTAGACGGGTTGCTAGTATGTAGATTCATAGCATCCCGAATGTGTTCGTGCATTCTAGTTTTTAATTTTCTTGTAGTACATCCAACATATCGTTTGTCACACTGAACACATTCAACACAATATATCACATAAGATGTATTACAGTTAATAAACTGTTTAAT
This sequence comes from Phyllomedusa bahiana, assembly GCA_025379985.1. Taxonomy (NCBI): domain Eukaryota; kingdom Metazoa; phylum Chordata; class Amphibia; order Anura; family Hylidae; genus Phyllomedusa; species Phyllomedusa bahiana. The sequence goes on along the minus strand of JAODAL010006512.1, from coordinate 20,456 downwards.
GATATATGGTCTCTCACTTAAATTCCCTTTAATCTCTTTTATGGTATTGGCAAATTTGCAAACGCTACAGCGCTTGTTTGCACATTTGAAAAAACCGCGACAAGACAACCAAGTTTCCTGATCTTTTTTTACAGTCTGAACTAAGCTCAGGGACAGAAGACTTCCTAAACTAGGGGATTTTCTGCTAGAAAATCTACAACCTTTTTTCAAGAGCAATCGCAAAGTGTCATCTTGTTCCAGAATAGGCAAGTATTTATTAATAATAGTTTTTATTTGAAAAAATTCCTCACTATAATTAGTAACAAAATTTGGAACATCTTTGTTTTTTATATCTTTTTGTGAATGCAATAACTGACTCCTGGATTTATTTTTTACTATATTTTTTGCTCGTTCAAGCATCCATTTTGGATATCCCCGATCCCGGAGACGTTCACATATCCTATCTTCTTCCCTTATGTAAAGTTCATTCGTAGAACAATTTCTTTTTTCCCGATATAATTCTCCTATTGGGATAGATTTTATTGTGTGAATGGGGTGACATGGGCATTTTTAATCAACGGTAATATGACTTTTTGAATGTGAAATATCCGGTTATGCCGATTTTCCATTCATTACCAAAATTACATAAAATGCGTTTTCCACCCCCCATGCGCCCTATTGTGGCTGGAATTGGGTCTATGAATGAGAATTTATGTCAGTAGCTGGACTCTTTGTTGCAACCAATTGTGCCCCTATGTCCTGGATTTTTGAAAGACTCCAAACTCGCCCGAATCTCGCCACGTCGGGGCACACCTCTCTGCCAGTTTTCCGGCGAAATTGGCGCCTGATTTATGTCGGCGCTGGGGCGCGCTCATATATACTATGTAAAGTCCGCCGCGCCTCGCCAGTGTTTGAGGCGCAGTGCGGGACTTAGGCGCAGTGCGGCACTGCGCCTATGATTCGCCGCCCGAGATAATGCGCTCATACATATCATGTAAAGTCCGCCGTGCCTCACCAGTATGTGGGGCGCAGTGCGGGGACATGGGCGCAGTGCGGGGCTGCGCCTAATATTCGCCGTCCAAGGAGGTGCGCTCATACATGCGGGGAAAAGTTTGCAGCGCCTCGCCAGTGTGTGGGGTGCAGTGCGGGACTTAGGCGCAGAAGGGACTGCGCCTAACATGTATTCCGATTCGAGACAGGCTGGAAAACAGCGAGAAATCATTCAACATGTCCGTGTATGAATAAAAAAAATTGCCTTTATAAAGGCGGAAAACATTCTCAGTAATAGAGCTCAAACGTACTAAAAAAATACATAAATAAAATCACTTTCCAAAAATCTAGAACGGCGCAATATCAGGAATTAGGATATTGGAAATTGCCGGGAAATACAGTAATTCAAATTCTGAAAGCTATTCTCATTGGTCGGCAGAAACCGGACAATCAGAATAGGAGCGACAGTGAACCATTAAAACCTATTGAGAACTATTGACCAATCAGAATCAAGGACGGGACAGTTCAAAATACAGTAAAAATGCAGAAAAGAGCTGATTGGCTGAGCTAGCGGGGGCTTGGCTATCTCGGCCAATCAGAATAGGAGCGACAGGGACCCATTATAGCCTATGGAGAAGTTTGAACCAATCAAAATCAAAGGCGGGACAGATCAAAATGCAGTAAGGCTATGTTCACACGGCTTATCACGGCGGATTTGTGCGACGTATTGAGCGCACAAATCCACCGTGAATACGGGGCGGGACGGGGACGGTGCCGGAGCGCGGCGGGGGTGCCGCTCCCGGCCCCATAGACAATGCATTGTTTATGGCGCTTCCGCGCCGTAAATAATGTGCATGTCACTTTCTCCCCCCGCGGCGGATTTGCCGAGCGGGGAGGAGCGACGGATTCCACTGTTCTCTATAGAGCAGTGGATTACCGTAATGACTCCAACGGATTGGCCCCGGGTATTGAAGCGAAAAATCCGGCGCGGAATACGGCGCCAATCCGTCGGCAAATAAGCCGTGTGAACGGGAACCTAAAAATGCTGAAAAGAGCTGACTGGTTGAACTAGCGGGGCTTGGCTATTCCAGCCAATCAAGCGGAAGTTTACTTCTCCCATTGAAAGTCTATGGAGAGATCGCGCAATGCAATCTCCGCCTCCCCAGCGCCGTGCGCATGGAGTATGATTAAAAAAAAATCATTTTTATTAAGTGTAAAATATGATCTGAAAAAGAGCAGAAACCTTCTATAAACATAAATCAATTAAATTCCGAACAACGCGTTTGTCGCCGAGACCGGCGCTACATAAGGAATTGCAATAGAGAGAATTGCCAGGAAATACAGTAATTCAAATTCTGTAAGCGCTTCTCATTGTCGGCAGAAGCCAGCCAATCAGAATAGGAGAGACAAAGACCCATTATATCCTATGGAGAAGTTTTGACCAATCAAAATCAAAGGCGGGACAGTTCAAAATACAGTAAAAATGCAGAAAAGAGCTGATTGGCTGAGCTAGCGGGGCTTGGCTATCCCGGCCAATCAGAGTGCGAGCTACTTCTCCCAGTGTAGTCTATGGAGAGATGGGCGCAATGCAATCTCGGCTCTCAGCACCGTGCCGCATGGAGTGTGAATAAAAAACCCATTTTTATTAAGTGTAAAACATTATTAGATAAAGCGCTGAAACCTTCTAAAAAAAAAAAATCAGTTAAATCCCTAACAACGCTTTTGTCGCCGAGACCGGCGCTACATAAGGAATTGCAATATAGAGAATTGCCGGGAAAACAGTAATTCAAATTGTTTAAGCTCTTCTGATTGGTCGGCATAAACCAGTCAATCAGAATAGGAGCGACAGTGGCCCATTATATCCTATGGAGGAGTATTGACCAATCAGAATAGGAGCGACAGGGACCCATTCTAACCTATGGAAAAATATTGACCAATCATATTCAAAGGCGGGACAGATTAAAAATACAGTAAAAATGCAGAAAAGAGCTGATTGGTTTGAGCTAGCGGGGGCTCGTCCAGCTTAGCCAATCAGGGCGCGAGCTACTTTCTCTAGAGTTCTATGGGGAAAAGAAATTCCGAGCGAGCTCTATGATTGGCTAACTTAAAAGAGGCGCGGTTATTTGTACCGATGTGTATATAAAATGAACAATAATATGGGGTAAAGAAAAAAAAAATATTAATTCAATAAAATCATGTTTATTTCTTTATTTTTGTTACACCCATACTATAGATCAGTGGCTACCGAAAATAAAGAAATAAAAATGATTTTATTGAATTAAATTTTTTTTCATTCCCCCAATATTATGGATCATTTTATATACACATCGGTACACCTTCTGTAGTCTTATCATTTGATTTCGGCCATGAACTGTTGTATTCCCGATTGCATTAGAAAACCCATAGGAGAACCCATAGGAGCGTCGCTCGCTCTCCCATTGGTCCAAATAACCGCACCTCTTTTAAGTTAGCCAATCACAGAGCTCGCTCTGAATTTCTTTTCCCCATAGAACTCTATGAGAAAGTAGCTCGCGCTCTGATTGGCTAAGCTGGACGGGTCCCCGCTAGCTCAACCAATCAGCTGGTTTCTGCATTTTTACTGTATTTTGAACTGTCCCCGCCTTTGAATATGATTGGTCAATATTTCTCCATAGGTTAGAAGGGTCCCTGTCGCTCCTATTCTGATTGGTCAATACTCCTCCATAGGATATAATGGGCCACTGTCGCTCCTATTCGGATTGGCTGGTTTATGCCGACCAATCAGAAGAGCTTAAACAATTTGAATTACTGTATTTCCCGGCAATTCTCTATATTGCAATTCCTTATGTAGCGCCGGTCTCGGCGACAAACGCGTTGTTAGGATTTAAAATGATTTATTTTATAGAAGGTTTCAGCGCTTTATCTAATAATGTTTTACACTTAATAAAAATTTGTTTTTTATTCATACTCCATGCCGCATGGCGCAGAGCGCCGAGATTGCATTGCGCCGATCTCTCCATAGACTACAATGAGAGAAGTAGCTCGCTCTCTGATTGGCCGAGATAGCCAAGCCCCCGCTAGCTCAACCAATCAGCTCTTTTCTGTATTTTTTACTGTCTTTTGAACTGTCCCGCCTTTGATTTTGATTGGTTCAAAACTTCTCCATAGGATATAATGGGTCTTTGTCGCTCCTATTCTGATTGGCTGGCTTCTGCCGACCAATGAGAAGAGCTTAAACAATTTGAATTACTGAATTTCCCGGCAATTCTCTATATTGCAATTCCCGATGTAGCGCCGGTCTCGGCGACAAACGTGTTGTTAGGGATTTTACTGATTTACGTTTAAAGAAGGTTTCAGCTCTTTTTCAGATAATATTTTACACTTAATAAAAATGATTTTATTATTCATACTCCATGCCGCACGGCGCTGAGAGCCGAGATTTAATTGCGCCGATCTCTCCATATACTACAATGGGAGAAGTAGCTCGCGCTCTGATTGGCTGGGATAGCCAAGCCCCCGCTAGTTCAACCAATCAGCTCTTTTCTGCATTTTTACTGTATTTTGAACTGTCCCGCCTTTGATTTTGATTGGTTCAAACTTCTCCATAGGCTATAATGGGTCCCTCTCGCTCCTATTCTGATTGGCCGAGATAGCCAAGCCCCCGCTAGCTCAGCCAATCAGCTCTTTTCTGCATTTTTACTGTATTTTGAATTGTCCCGCCTTTGATTCTGATTGGTCAATATGTTCTCCATAGGTTTTAATGGTTCACTGTCCGCTCCTATTCTGATTTTTCCGGTTTCTGCAGACCAATGAGAATAGCTTTCAGAATTTGAATTACTGTATTTCCCGGCAATTTCCAATATCCGAATTCTTGATATTGCGCCGTTCTAGATTTTTGGAAAGTGATTTTATTTATGTATTTTTTATTTTTGAGGTTTGAGCTCTTTTTCTGAGAATGTATGCCGCCTTTATAAAGGCGAATTTTTTATTCATACTCCACACGGACATGTTGAATGATTTCTCGCTGTTTTCCAGCCTGTCTCGAATCGGAATACATGTGAGGCGCAGTCCCTTCTGCGCTGCACCCCACACACTGGCAAGGCGCGGCGGACTTTTCCCCGCATGTATGAGCGCACCTCCTTGGACAGCATATATTAGGCGCAGCGCCGCACTGCGCCCATGTCCCCGCACTGCGCCCCACACACTGGTGAGGCGCGGCGGACTTTACATGTTATGTATGAGCGCACTACCTCGGGCGGCGAATCATAGGCGCAGCGCCGCACTGCGCCTAAGTCCCGTACTGCGCCTCAAACACTGGCGAGGCGCGGCGGACTTTACATAGTATGTATGAGCGCGCCCCAGCGCCGACATAAATCAGGCGCAAATTTCGCCGGAAAACTGGTGGAAAGGTGCGCCCCGACGTGGCGAGATTCATACATGTCGCTAGTTTTTTCATGACTTGCTTTCAACAGTGGTTTTCTATTCAGTTGTTTTCCATTAAGTCCTTTGTGTAAAAGACAGCAACAGATGATGCAATCTGACTCTGATGTTCCTTGGTCTAGGCGTTCACCTCTAATCTCTTTGAAAAATTTTTTGGGCTCTTTGGATACCATTCATATTATCTGTCTCTTAAATTTGTCATTAATTTTCCTCTTATGGCCACATCCAGGGAGGTTGGCTACAGTCGAATAGACCTTGAACTTCTTAATAATATGTGCCATAGTAGGGAACGGGAACATCAAGCTGTTTGGAGATGGTCTCTCCTTAGCTTCCTTTAGTATATGTTCAGTGTGGTACATACCATGATTCCAAACAGTACAGCGACTACTTGTCACTCTTTAACAAGTTTAAAGAAACCTGTGATGCTAATTATAGGACACACTTTAGTTTAACATGTCCCTATGTCAAATTCTTTTCAATCTTTTCTTCAGGTACCATCATTTTTGTCCAGGACAGGTACATCATTTTTCTTTTTACATTTTTCAGTTGAACCACAATTTAAAAGCAATGTCTAATTTTAATTAGTTGATTTTCAGTAAATTTAAAATTTACAGTATTATTACTTTTGCCAATTTCAAAATATTTCAGTGACCTTGTGGATATTCTCTTTCAAAAGGGAACCAACAATTGTATCCATGTGTGTATATATAATACATACAATATATAAACATATGTTCTCACCTTTGTAGGTATTTTTAGCCCTGACGTTACAAGCAAAAGTTACTTCCTGTTCCTGTAAACGCCATGTGATTGCTGCAACCTATCAATGGTTTTGGTGATCATGACATTCCCTTGGTATCACCACTTAAGTGAATGGAGTATGAACGGTATTGTCAAAGAAGTTGCATGTAACTGCCGAAGCCACTGATCAGCTTTAGTGGTCACATGCCTTTCAAGGGAAAAGAAATCCCTTATCACTGTACTCGTTATGTAATGTTATGTATGTAACCCCCTCGAATGTACAGCGCCCTGGAATCAATGGCGCTTTAAAATAAATAATAATAATAAATAATAAAATAAAGTGCAAAGGTGAGTATTTTTTGCTTGTTTTGTTTGTTTTGTTTTAAGCCTCCTAAGTTTATTTTTTGATTTTCACCTTGTTAACCCATTTAATATCCTGGAGAAACCTTCCATGATAACCTCTTTACACATATTGTGAGGGACTAGGGGAATAATGTCATCAATTGACACAATAATGGAACTGTAAACTATTAAAAAGGATGGAACAGAAGTCTGGTGAATTTACAAGTTTCTATCAATGTCTCAAGACACTGACCTCCGCTAATTAGACCGGCAGTTGCCATGGTAACTCTAGGAATGTCAAAAGTATTTCCATGTAATCTGCTCTCTATTCTGTGGGTCACTTATTTTACCCCATAACAGATCATTTAATGGACAAACCAGTAATCAAAGGCATTTATAATCAGCAGTTAGAGCTGTGTCCCGAAATAAAGTCAAAATCTAAAAAGTAACAGTAAATAAAAATCCTTCAGTTTTTTTACCTTTTACATGTTGTTACGAGTTCTTTTTATTCATGTACTAAATTTCATAGTTAAAAGGTTTGAAAAAAGATATGGCTCCATCAAGTCCAATTTATAACCCTACTGTGTTCATTCAGAAACGGTCAAAAACCCTGATGAGGCGAATATGCATCGCCCCATCACTGCATACTGGAGAAAAAATTCTGTCCTGATTCCAAATATGGCAAACAAAACAAATCCCTGGATTAACATCCCATCTTTACAAAAGTAGCATCTATAGCCTGTAGTATTACATTTTTCAAAAAAGGCATCCAGACCTTTCTTGAACTTATGCAATGAATCAATCATCACAATATCTTGTTGCAGAAAGTTCCACCTCAAGAACCATCTCCAAGAAGGCTGGTTGCAACAATTAGCCCCTTAGCATTTTCTGCTCTGCTCTCCCAGACTCTTCAGTGGCATTACTACATAGGAATGCAGCCAATTGGTAAAATTAGATTTCATACTGCAAAAATTGGCTGACTACGCAAACTAGGTTGTAGCCAATAGTTTTGCCATTTTGTGCCCCACAGTTTTACTAGTCACATAATCTCCAAAAAATTGGGAATCTCGCAAGAGATAGAGTTTAAGTTTGCCTATGGCAAAATAGTAAATATAGTGACCACAGTTATACTAGGCTCGTGATCATCAAATGTGATTACTTCTTTAGGAATACAAACTTTTATCCTATAGCACCACATAATCACCTATTAACACACTACAACTTAACCCCTTAAGCCGAAGGCTTGAAAAGTAGTTAATGACCAGAACATATTTTAGTTTTTGCCTCCTTGCGTTTCGACAGTTGTAACTTTTTTATTTTTCAATGACGCAGTTGTATGAGGCCTCGTTTTATTCGAGACTAGTTGTACTTTATGGGGGAATAGTTTAAGTTCACTTATAAATAATTGCAGAATTTTTTTCGTTTTTAATTTTTTTTTTCATGTTTTTTCAAAAAAATGTTTACACCATTCACATTTTACACTTAATAACTTGTTAGATGAATTCTAAATGTGATTAAGGTCGTGAGGATACCTCATGTGTGTAGGTTTTTCATGTGTAATATATGCACAATAATTTTTTATTAAACATTTATTTTTGATTTTATTATTTATTTTGTTATTCATTTTTTGAACACTTTTTATGTTTTTTCTTTTTTTTTAAATCCCATGAAGAGAGAACTGTTTTGCATTTTTTTTTTACACTTAGTAATGTATTAGCATACCCATATATGCTAATACATTATAATATGTGTCAGTCTGACACAGGCAGTGATCGGGATAGCACACATTGTGTCCTGGTCACTGGCTTATTACACAGATAGCTCTGGGACTGCACAGTCAGCCCTGGGGACCCAGAGTGGCCCCAGAGCTGACTGTGCAGTCATTCCCCGGGCTCTGTCGGATCACCGGGCGTTCCGATCACCCGACAGAGCAAGGAAACCTCTTTGATTGCGCTGCGGTAACGATCCGCCACAATTAAAGGGTTAAAGCATCGGCGAGCGGAGGTTTCCCTGCTCCCCGATGCTCGTAGGAGATGCTCTGGGATCAGGGCTATGTAGTACAGCCCCGATCTCAGTGCAGCTGCGGCGCACGGGCACTGCAAACTCTGATGTCTGCAGCGACGTCTTAAGACGTCGATGCAGGCGACCGACCTGCACCAGCCGACGTCTAAAGTGGTCGTTAAGGAGTTAAAGAGGTGTATCTTGGGATGGTTGGGAAAGTTGAGGGAAGAAAATAGAAAATAGCAGAAGCAGTTTCAAGGAATTAATACTCGGTCATTATGGTTACCTATTATTGTATTTGTCTCCATTGTATAAGCGTGACTCTGTGTTTAAATTGTTATTTCAAGTATCACACTGATTGTATTGAGATTCATGTTGAGTTTGTGTAAGCAAAAGTTTGTAATACTCTGCTTTTGTTAATAAAAATATTTATAAAAAAAAAAAAATAAGAGGTGTATCCATCTCGCGCATTTAGGATATGCTATAAATGTGTGATAGATGAAGGTCCTACCTGTGGGAACAAGCACTTAGCTCAAGAATCTGCGCCTGAAAGTCTCAGTTGACAACTGAGAGCTGGTCAGAACTTTCTCATTCATTTTAATGAGAGTTCCAAGTACAGTCAAGCAAACTCGACCAGCTGAACTAAGAACTCCCATTGAAATACCTCTTCTCCATTGACTTTCAGGACCCATTCTTGAGCATATTTATACACATTACACACATCTACACATATTATATATAATACATATAGTTATACACATTACACACAAACATATTTATACACCTTACAAACATCTACACACAATATGCATAACACATACAGTACAGACCAAAAGTTTGGACACACCTTCTCATTCAAAGAGTTTTCTGTATTTTTATGACTATAAAAATTGTAGATTCACACTGAAGGCATCAAAACTATGAATTAACACATGTGGAATTCTATACTTAACAAAAAAGTGTGAAACAACTAAAAATATTTCTTATATTCTAGGTTCTTCAAAGTAGCCACCTTTTGCTTTCATTACTGCTTTGCACTCTCTTGGCATTCTCTTGATGAGCTTCAAGAGGTAGTCACCTGAAATGGTTTTCACTTCACAGGTGTGCCCTGTCAGGTTTAATAAGTGGGATTTCTTGCCTTATAAATGGGGTTGGGACCATCAGTTGTGTTGTACAGAAGTCAGGTGGATACACAGCTGATAGTCCTACTGAATGGACTGTTAGAATTTGTATTATGGCAAGAAAAAAAACAGCTAAGTAAAGAAAAACGAGTGGCCATCATTACTTTAAGAGATTAAGGTCAGTCAGTCTGAATAATTGGGAAAACTTTGAAAGTGTCCCCAAATGCAGTGGCAAAAACCATCAAGCGCTACAAAGAAATTGGCTCACAGGATGTCATGATCATGCCTGACAGAACCTCAGCTTTGGGCTCTGTTCGCCGGCCACGGCCGTTGCGACAGAAGCCCTGGTTTCTTACTTGATGTTTTGTATTGTATTCACTAAGTGTGAACTGTGTTCTCCTCGCTCCTTGTTTGATTGATTCCTGGCCCACGCCCTGGCCAGGAATCCTCCAGCACTCTTGGAGTTAATGAGTTTCTCCTGTTTGATTGACAACCTTCTGTTCCTATCCAGCCTTGTGTTTTTTTTCCACCTATGACCTCAATCCTGCCTCGCTTGGTTCCCTATATTAATTTTCTTTTCACCTTCATCATTGCCTGCTATAGGGGCTTCCCCTGTAGCACCCTTTTATTTTATGCTGTCCTTTCTGTTACCTGACCCGCTTGCTTCTGACCATTCTCTCTCCTAGTTTTTTGTACTTTTTTGCCCCGACCGGTTTTGCCCTTTTAGCTTGGCCCCCCGGTTTTTACTCTTCTGCTCACTCTTTTTACCCCCGCTTTACCCTCTGTTCCCGGGGATTTTGGCCCCGCCTGACCACGCTTTTTTGTTCTGTGTCTGTTGTCCCGTCTGGTCACACGATTAGTGCAGCGATCATCTTCTTTTTGGGGCCGACCTATAAGGAGTCGGTTCCCCAAAAGGCAGGGACGGGGGCTGGGACAGAGTCGGGCCCCCTTTTTCGGGTGCTGGCATGTGCCCTGCCCGGGCCCCGACATTATAGCAGCCCTTACCCTAATAAACCCCCCGGCTTTTTTAATATGATACCAAAAGGGGCCCCGGTCCCCCGACCGCCTGGAAGAGTTGAAAACCCAAGTTCAGGGCATGGCAGCTTATTAACCAAATCCCCCGAAAACGTCGGGATGCAAGCACCCCGGCAACCCATCTTCCGCCCCTTTCTGTGCCCATCCCGCCCCTGTTTTTGTGAATCCTAGCGCCCGTTACAAATCCAAGATGTTTTGCCGAAGCTTTGGGGGAAACCCAAAAAGGTTTCCAAAATTTCGGGGAACCTGTCCCCTTTATTTTTCCGCTTTTCAATTTTTTTCCAACGAAGCCGAAAAATTTTGTGTGTCTCTCCTCCGGGCCCACCTCAGGTTTGGGCTTTACTTGCCCCCCTGAAGCCCCAGAAATGGATTCGTTGAAAGTTTTTTTCAGGTTTTTAGGGCCATGTCTATGACAAACCCAAATCGTGGGCATGGGCAAAACTCACCCATCATTCACCAGGGTGGGCCGCTCGCAAGACTTTTGTTCGAGTTTCGCCAATGGTGACCATGACCGGTGGCCTGCCAACCCCTTAAAACCCCTTCAACAAGGAAATTTTTGGGGGTAAAGGATGCTATGGTCACCACCCAAACCCCCTGAATTTAAAATATTTTAACCCTACCGTACATTGACAAAAGACTAAGAGAGAGACGCAGGAAAAACAAGGGGGGTCGACGTTCCTTTTAAAGTCAAATTTTCGAAAAACCCTCCGTTGTCTTCTCAAAAATTTCCCCCTTCTATCTTCATCGCCCACTCCGAGGAAGAACCCTGATGTTGGTTTTACATCTGCGCCACCAGGAGGGACATCGGCGGGAAAAGCTTTCTGTATTGGGGAAAAACCTGACCATTTTCAGAGACTGCCCGACTCGACCCAAGTCATCTAAAAGGAAACCTAAAAACGCCAGGATTTTCCGGGAAGGAACTCAGGTATACAGGTACCTCCAACTCTGGAAAAATTTTTTTTTTTTGCCTGTAATCTTGGCCCCCGCAAATTTTGAAAATTTCGCTTTCAAGCATGATTGACCGGGGCGCTGCTGCAGTTTTATTAAGTCTTTTTTTTCCCCGGTTTGGAAACTTTCCCTTAATGCTCCCTTTTGGTTTTAGGGTTTTAACAACCCCCAAAGGGGGAAGAACAAATTTCCCGGGTACTAATATTTGGGAAATTTTTATTCCTCCCCGGAAAACTTTCTTTTTTTTGGGGCCCCCCCGGAAAAAATTCCTTTTGGTTGGCCCGGCCAAAACCCGTTTTTTGAAAAAAATGGTACAAAAAGGGGGGACCCTTGGTTTTTGAAAAATTTTATCCCTTTTGTGGGGAAATTAATCTAAATTAGGGAAATTCCACAAAGGAAAGTTTTAAATCGCTCCCCCCAATGAAATTTTCCAAGGGTTCTTCCCAAATTAACTTTTGCCCCAAACGGAATTATGCCTTTAAAAATTGGGAACCCGTTTTTTTTTTCTCCTTTTCTTGTACCATCCAAAATTCTGCCCTGCAATGTCCCCCAAAAAGGAATTTTCCCCCTTTTTTTTTTTTTTTTTTTTTTTTTTTTTTTTTTTTTTTTTTAATTTTTTTTTTATATTAAAATAAAAAAAAAAAAAATAATAAAAAAATTTTTTTTTTTTTTTTTTTTTTTTTTTAAAAAAAAAAATTTTTTTTTTGTTTTTTTTTTTTTTGGGGGGTTTTTTTTTTTATTAAAAATTTTTTTTTTTTTTTTTTTTTTTTTTTTTTTTTTTTTTATTTTTTTTTTTTTTTTTTTTATAATTAATTTTTTTTTTATTTTTTATTTTTAAATTAAAAATTTTTTTTTTTTTTATTAAATTTTTTTTTTTTTTTTTTTTTTTATAATTCCCTTCCCCTTGGGTTTCCCAATTTAAAACTTTCCCTTTTATTTCCCGCAAGGGCCTTTTGTTAGTCCTTAAAAAAATTGCCCTTTTTTGAAAATTTGTTCGCCCCTTCCTTCCAGGATTTTTGGGCGTTGCCCCCCCTTTTTGGGGGCCCCCTTTTACTCCCTTTGCCTCAGCTTGCCCTTTTCCCCCCCCGTCCATTGGAAACCCCGCCCCTTATTTTTTTTTGTTGTTTGTTTCCCCTTGTTCCCCTTCCTGCCGGGTACTCCCGGTTTGGGCCGACCTAATTTGGATGGGGGCCCCAAAAAAAGGGGCACCCGGGGGGCAATCGGGCCCCTTGTGTTTCTTCATTGGCCCCAAACCGGTCCCTAAAGGGGCCCCCAAAAAGTCAAATTTTCCCTTTCTCAGGTTTTTTCCGGCACCCCCAAAAAAAATTTTTAAAACCAAAGTTGGGGCCATCTCACCAAAGGGTTTTAGGCGCCAACAAAAACTTTGGGAACGGGGTTCCGGCCTTTAAAAATTTTTTCCCCGCTTGGCCACTTGGGCGCCCCAACAAAAAAACTTGTTGGGGGCCAAGGAAGGAAAGACCCGGAAAAGTCTTTGTTTGGGGCCAAAAATTTAGTCGGGGTTCCCCCCCAAAGGGTTTTTTCAGCAGAAAAAAAAAGGGTGGCTTCAATGCCCCGGTTCCCCCGGACCGGAGGGGGGGGAGGGGGGGTCTTTCTGGGGGAATTTTGGGAAAAAAAAAGAAAAAATTCAAACCCCTTGGTTTACCCAAATCTGGCCCCAGTTTCCTCCGGGCTTTTAACAACCTTTTTTTTTTTCAATGACCCCAAACACAACCTCCAGACGTGTAAGGGCATTTGACCAAAAAGGGAAATTGATGGGGTGCTACCCAATGCCCTAAAATCTCCACAGTCACCAAAACGTGAACCCAATCGAAAAGGGTTTTGGGGGTGAGCGGCCCCGCAGGGGTAAAGGGAAAAAAGGGCCAACAAGTGCTACGAAATCTTTTGGAACCCTCCTTAAAGGGACTGTTGGAAGACCATTTCAGGTGACTCCCTTTTCTTAAAGCTAATAAAAGAGAATCCCAAAGAGTGTGCAAACAGAAAATCAAAGCAAAAGGATACAACATTGAAGAACAAAATAAAAAAATTTATTTTCATTTGTTTCACCCCTTTTTTTGTTAAGAAATATAATTCCACAAAATGTTTTTAAAAAAGTTTAAAATTCCCTTTTCAGTTTAAATTCTCCCTTTTTTTAAGTCAAAAAATTCAGATATACAGAAAATACTATACACAATTTTATACATAACACAAAAATTATACACCTTAACACAAAACTACACATTTACTAACAAATTTGTAACACGAAGGAAAGTTCACCCACGGGGCCACCGCGGGCGAGGGTTAACACCCAATAAAGGATTCTAAAGGTCGCTATCCATGGCGCAACTTGCCGGCAGTGGCAGCCGAAGTGTCCCTTAAAAACAAATTCGTTAGCCCAGGCCCCAAAGGGGGAAACAGGAAAAAAGGGCAGGGAAAGGCAGAAAGGGTTTCCCGGGTCAGGTACACAGTAAAAGAAAAAACAAAGAGAAATACTTTCACAACAGGCAAAGGGCACATGGATCCACAGAAAAGGATTTGGGAGGGCTGGGTAATATAGGACCACACCCGGGAAAATTCCCAAATTAAAACCGCCCCGTTTGCATCTTTTGGGGGGAACCCGAAGTTTTATGGGTTGGCCGGATTCTTTTTTTTCAGCACTACAATACCCGGGAAACTGCGGCCCCCAGTTTGGTACTGGGATCTTCGGGCTATTTTTTTTTGAAGACAACCAGAGATTGTCACCAGGAGCAAAAGACGGGGGAGGTCTTCTTTTCTTCCCTGTTTAGGTCTTCATTTGTGCAGATGCCCATTGTAAGAATTTATGAGTGTGATGGATATCATGTTCTGAACAAGGTTGTCCACCGCAGGGATGCCAGAAGGCATAGGTAGAGGGAGTGGTTGGTGGGAAATTTTTGGGTCCAAAGACAAAGAAGAAGGGGAAGAAAGCAGCAAAAACTGAATCTGGGAGTTTTGGGCCCGCACAGAGAAAAAAATGGCGCAAGTAATTGCCCCAAGACCGGGTTGACCCTCTCAACTTGCCCTTTAGTCGGGGAAAGGTAAGCAGGGGGAAAAGTCCAAAATTCTATGAAACTGAGAGAAACAGAGCATGCTAGAATCGACAAAAAAACCCCCCCGACCATCCAAAAATGTTGGGAGAGTCTGTGCAACCAAAAGACGTGCTGGAAGAAGAAGCTGGAGAGGCATGGAATAGAGTCCCAAACCCGGTAAGGGGATAAAAATGGTTGGGCATTTTAGAAAAATGAAACGTGACCACCCCCAAACCCCCAGTTAAATTAAATGGGGAGGGTGGAGTCCCTTTGGGTGAAGTCCCCTGGCAAAAGGTTAACCAACCCTTTTTTTTTAAAAAAGGCCCGGGGTAGCAGAAGGCCCGCTGGGGTTTTACCAACTTTGTTGTGTGCACAAGTGGGAAAAAGATTTCACAAAACTTTTACATCTTAACCCAAAATCCTGACCACCAGTAGAAACCCAAAATATAAATAGACAAACCCTTTAAAACTTTCCCAGAACAATTTTCCCCAAAAATTTTAGAATTATTTTCTGGAGCCCAGGGCATAAGTTGGCGGTCTATGCGAGCTGGGGGTGCAGGGGGTTCCCGGGGGTAAATGTGCAGAGGGAAAGCTTTTCAACCCAAACATCAAAAAAGCAAAGGAGAAGGCATCGGCCTTGATGTTCTTCTCTGCAGGATAGAAATGCATCAAGAAACTGAACCCCAAGAAGACGGGCCCTCTGGGGTTTTCCAAAATTTTTAAAAACGTTAAACTGACTGGGAGGGACAAAAAGGTTTTTGTGGTCGGTAAAAATATAAAGTGGATGAAAAAGCCCCTTCCAGGGGTGGGCCAACTCTTCCAGCAAAACTTAAAGCCGAAGCTCACGATCCCAATAGTATAATTCTTCTCCACAGAAGAAAAGGTTTTAGAGAAGAATCCCAAGGGAAAAGGCAAACAACCTCAAGGAAGAAGGGTTTTTTCTGTTGGGCGGGGCCCAGACAGGGTAGGAGCAGGGGCCAAAGCCAAAACCCTTTAATGGAGAATGGGTTCCCTTTTGGCCCCGCCCGTTTGGGCCTAGCCCCGAGACTGCCCCTTTCTCTTAATGAGCACCATAATGGGTGTCTCCACTGTGGAAAAATGCAGAATGAACTGGCAGTAATAGTTGACGAACCCCAAGTAGCGCTGTATGGCCCGGAGCCCGACTGGTCGGGGCCACTGCAGGACGACAGACAACTTGGTAGGGTCCAACTGCCACCTTTGATAAGAGATGATGTACCCAAGGAAGGGCAGACTGGACTGATGGAAGATGCACTTCTCCTGCTTGGTGTAGAGACGATTGTTTCTTAGACATCTAAGCACCTGACACACATACAGTATGTACCAGGATATCATCCAGGGATACAACAACACAAGACTACAGGAGATCATGAAAAATTTTGTTCACAAATTCTTGAAAGACCGCTAGGGCATTGCACAGACTGAAAGGCATCACCAGGTAATCAAAATGCCCGTCTTGGATACTGAAGGCCATCTTCCACTCGTCACCTTCACGAATTCGAACAAGATTATTAAGCCTCCCGCAAGTCCAAATTAGAAATAATTCTGGCTCCACAGAAACGGTCAAACAGCTCGGTGATTAGGGGTAATGGATACCGGTTTTTCATGGTAATTTTGTTGAGATCGCGGTAATCAATGCAAGGGCATAGCAAACTGTCATTCTTCTCAACAAAGAAGAACTCGGCACTGGCAGGGGAAGAAGACTTGCAGATAAGCCCCTTCTGGAGGTTCTCTACTATATAGGCTGACATGGCCTGTGTCTATGGCACAGATAACGGATAGCCCCTGCCCTGGGGAGGAATAGTACCGGGCAGCAAGTCTATAAGGCAATCATATGGGCGATGAGGTGGAAGGGTCTCAACCTGCTTCTCAGAGAAGACATCCATGAAGTCCTGATACGGAGGAGGCAGACCCAGCAGAAGCCTGAAAGGTGTCAGTGGAGAAGTATAGCACATCGGACGAGGTGCCACTAGGCAGTGAGACTGGCAGTCATGTCCCCAACGAGTGACTTCACCCGTGCTCCAGTTAAGCATAGAGGCCTGGCGTTGCCGCCGCAAGAGTCCCAAGAGAATTGCTGAGGAAGAAAGGGGTAACAATTAGAACACATTCTTCTCCTTTTGTAATGTCCCCACATGAAGAGACACTGGTTCAGTGCAATACTGAATGGAGTTGGATAGAAGTTCCCCATTCACGGAGAAGATGCCAGAGGTTTCTCTAGGCGGACCACCGAAAGGCAATACTAAGTCCCCAGTGAAGCATATATGAAATTCCTGGCTGATCCAGAGTTCAAAAAAGCAGAAACTTGAAATAAGATTCCAGATCAGGTCAAGATTTGCACTGGCATGGTCAGATGTGGAGAGGGATTGGTCACACCTAGGGATGCCTCTGTCACATAACCTAGGTGTGTGCATTTCCCAGACATTGCAGACGTTGCAGGAAATTCCTGCAATTAGCACAGATTCTCCTCACAACAACGGGACCATTCTTGCTGATTCAGGTGTGCTTCTCGTCCTTAATCCTGCTGGAGAGCCCTTTCTTGAACGTGTCTCTTAGGGCTACGCATTCCAGGACAATTCCGAGGCCAGAGTTCTTGACTGTACAGCGTAGCAGGCAGCAAGGTTCATGGTCAAGGGACATGGCAGAAGAGCACTGGTACAAGGTAAGAGCAAAAACACAAGAGAACGCTTTTCACACATAGGCTAGGGGCACTATGGTTCCGGTAGGGAGGACTGGGGAAGGCTGCGTAATATGGGACCAGCAGTCGGCAATTATCAATTACCACCCTGCTGGCCCTTTGAATTTCACAGAGGCGACTTGCACACGCCCTGGGAAAGGGTGAGATGCGCACTGGCCGGCAGAGACAGCACAGGGAGCGATGAAAGGAGAGTAACTATGGCCAGGAGCAGATACACTGAGGGCAGTGGAGGCATGGACGCGCTCGCTCCCCGGCATGTGGGTCGTGGGAACACCTGTAACACATATATTCATACACATTACACACATCTACACGTATTATACATAACATATATTTATACACATTACACACACACATATATATATATATATATATATATATATATATATTGTATTTACATTACATATTAGGTATGCACATTACACACATATAGCTAAACACCTCTTCTAGTGTGTAAAGCTTTGTTATTACCTATGTGCACAAGGCAGAGGACAAAATACTCGTCGGATTCTAATCAGAGTCTGACCAATATTTTACACTCATTTACTGTACCTGTTTTTGTCCCGTTCCTTTGCCACAGTTTTCGGATTTTGGCTGTCCCATTCAAATAAACAGTACTATAATTCGCCGTTTTCAAGTGAAATATGGCAGATTATAGAATATGTTAGTTTTTTGTCCCGGTTCTTGGATTTGAAATCCAACCTCAGAAAATCTGAGCTGTGCAGACTATAGCTCAGAGTTTCTATTGAGGTCTATGGGGATGATTTAGAGTCGGACTTTTGCGGATTATAAATGCCAAATCCACTTAAAAATCCAACAGTAAATCACTGTGGTATAGACCTAGCCTCAGCTAACTGGTGTCCAAGGAAGCTGAGCATGAATTTAATATAAAGCATATGTTTCTTGTGCACATAAAGAGAATAAAGAGAACTTTTCTAATATCCAAGATGAAAACAGCCCAATACAGAACATTATGTAGTGTACATGGGAAAGCACTGATTAAGTAATAGCTTAGTACCAAATCCATCTTCTCACGAGAGTAATACAAGGAACATGATGAGTGGAGATCTCAGATGACTCATCATGTCAGTTGTGGGTTAGAACAAAATGAATACAACCGATGTGAGAGGAATAAAAATGACTGCAGAGTTTCTGCCTTTATTGGAAGCGCTGCAATCCTGCTGTTTCATGGCATTTTTGATATACAACAATTCCTAAATTGCATAGTTCTGCTTACTGCAACTATATACCCTTATGATAGAAAGTTGCCTTATTCTCACTATTTCCAACAAAAAGGGAGCGGTTGTCTTACCCACATGGTTAATGGTATGTTCACAGGACAGATTTTTTTATCAGAAAAAAAAAAGTGAGAGTAATCCGAGGTCACACCCTACGGCATGGATTTTTAATGGACCAGGGGAATGTTTGGACATGGGCCTTATTACCTCTCTCTCCAGTGCGTGTTTCTCAGTTGGCAATACTGAAACCCAGATGGGGGCTTTAAAGTGGACTATAAGCTGCGTTTTTCAAGTGAATCAAAAACGCAAGCAATTAAATAAACGCATGCACTTTCAAAATGACCACGAAAGCGATATGCTGTCTTAATGGATACTGGACGGTAGATACTTAATGCATACTGGACGGCAAATACTTAAAAGGATTGTCTCACTACATTGATTCATCTTACCTCACTCCTGTTTTCTTTGTTTCATTTTTAATTCAGGGGCGTGTTTACTGGCTTTTACTAGGCTGCAGTAGAAGCCAGGTCTGTAGCTATAGCAACCAGTGCTGGCAGCCTATCATGAGAGATTGAACAGGTCTGGAGCTATAGCGACCTGTGGAGCTGATGCAGCCCATACAAGAGGGGATATCTCAGAATAGGTAGGATACTGTTAATGGACATATATTGCAAAGTGACTTTTTTCTGCAAGATCTTTAACATAAAAAGCAATCCTTGTAGTGAGACAACCCCTTTAAAGGATACTGCCTTCCAGTATCTATTAAGGCAGCATATCAGTATCGTGGTGAGGGATTCTATTTTTGACATCTTCATGGACCCTCCTTATTATCTTTTAATCTATCCCAAATGTAAGTTTATTTAGATTTAATGGAACGCATGTAATCTATAATAATAATAATAATCTTTATTTATATAGCACCAACCAATTCCGCAGCACTTTACAATGTAGAGGGTATAATTACAGACAAAAAGACAGACATTACAAAGTGAGAGCTACTTACAGATGAGACACAAGGTGTGAGGGCCCTGCTCGTGAGAGCTTACAATCTATGAGGGTGCCTGGGGGAGAAGTGATAAGTTTACAATGTTCCAGCCTTGTTTCATAAATATGGGGTGGTTTACATAAAAATTGGGTGACCCTGCCACCATGACAGTACATCTATGCAGGGCTGTGGAGTCGGCAAGCCAAAGCTCCGACTCCTCAATTTCCCAAACCTCCGACTCCTGACTCCCTCATACATGGCGCATGTTTAAGTGATAACTTTACTGTAGTAAAATGGTAACATCAGGCAGTTTATCAGCTTATGATACAATAATCTAGCTATTTAGGTAGAACAGACACTGACAAGCAAAAGGGTAACAATGTTTTGATCTTTTGAAAACTTCTGGGTGGAGTTGAAGAAAAAGCTGTATTTGTATCCAAGTCCAATCTGCTCCAATATTGGAAATGTGTAGAAGAGACCTGTGATCAGATTTTGGTCAAGATATGCTTGAATCTGATCCAGAGCCCAGAAGGATTCAGGCAGTATTGAAAACCAAACGTGGATTTCCCAAATGCTAACAAAATAATACAAATTAACATTTTGATTTTTAGGAGAAAAACAGTAACAATGCAGCTACAGGAAAGAATCTGTAGAACTAAGCAGATGCTAAATACTTGTAAGTCAAATTTATGTATAAGATGGGTAAGATGACTATATACAATTACAGTAGCCTCATGTGCAAAGCTGTAGTGGATGGAGATATGGAGCCTGAAAGTCACAAGTTCAAACCATTGTTACCATTTTGCTTGTCAGTGTAAAATATATTTATTGGATATGAAAACAAAAAAAATTGTAACTATAAAACATACAGGGAACTTTGTGGAGTCTCTGAATTTGTTT